>BGPR01001767.1:118667-165314 GCA_013235015.1 Araneus ventricosus
TTTTGCTGATATGCATTCTTCATTAAGTGATCAAATCTAAATGCCTGAATTGCATAGCTTTTGGTAGCTCTTATGCAAATTGCGAGTTGAATTTTAATAAATGCTATGAGACAAGAATCCACTAATATGTGTTACAAACCTATGATGCACCCCGACACTTTATTAACGAGTTTGAAGACAGTACTTCTAATATTAATAGTAGTCTCAGGCATTGAATTATTTCCAAACTCCACCGTCACATGCTAGACAGTGTGTTTTATCACAATATCTTGTGTGTGTGCTGTGATTTGTAAAGTATAATTTTTTTAAATAAAATTCTGATTTATATACAGGTTTTTATTTTCATTCTGAACTTTAATGGATAATAATGAGACTCTTATTTATTTTCCAAGCTGTATGATATATTTGAATTAGATCTATAATTTTATTTTTTAAGAAAAACAGTAAAGTGTCAGCTTTATGTTAGTTAAATTTCCTTTATATTTGGTATGAAAAGGCCCAAAAATGTTTTTGAATATCACACCGATAACGTCCAAGACATTTATAACTTGTGAAAAGGCACCTGATTAATTTCGAATAGGTGTTTTTCTCCTTATTCTTTGATTTTGCGAAGTTTGCAAAAAATTGTCTGTAGAAAAAAAAAATTCAATAACACTTTACTTCGTAGCTAGCGCATTTTCGTAAAATTGATAGAAAAAAAGTTTGATCGTTTTTACTTTCTAGTAAACGAAGTATACAAAGAGAAAGTATTATAAACGTCGATCGTAAATTTCAACACGAGATTTTGATTAATCTCCACGTTTTAGACCTCCCTGAGTCCGAAAAACACAATTTTGGAATTTTGTTTGTGAACACGGTAACTCAAAAACGGTTAAAGCTAGAAAGGCGAAATCTGGTGTATGGACTTTATACAAAATAGTATATATCAATCAATTTTTGGATAAAGTCCGTAAACGGGAAATTTGTCTGTTAGGGTTCATATGAACATGATAATTCAAAACTCAATAGCTAGATAGATAAAATTTGGTACACAGTTTCAAAAATTAGGAATGTAGGCCCGTATTAAATTTTGGTCGAAATCCCTTGAAACTTTGACTGTCGGTCGGTTTCTGTAATCGCATGCTTGTGAACACTATAATTCCCAAACGCAACGACTTAGATAAATGAAATTTGGTATGTGGTCTTTTAACCTTAATTGCCCAATTTTCGTTTCAATCGGGTAAAAAAACTCTAATGCCCCTGAAACTCAATATGCCATTACTTTTCGATAAAAAATTATAAATAAAGAATTAAATTTAACTTTGAAAAATTCGCGACTGGATGCTCTACCTGGATTATAGTATCAAAGTTTCAAATTTCAGGTGAATTAAATTTCCGTTTATTATAATAGAAGATAATCTCTTGCGTACTAAATAAAGGTTAGATGAATAAGCTATTTCTTCCGACATTTAGTGTATTGGTTTTCTAAATGTAATCTTTAGTTTGAGGATTATTAACTCGCTGTCTTAAAAAGCATATATAACTAGTTTCAGTACAAAAGGCTTGAAGTATATTGTTTTATTTAAAACATTATTCAGGGGTTAAGAAGGTTATTTATAATTCTTCATGTGTATTAATTATTACTGGCTATTTTGGAATATAGATTATTATGTGACTATTTATATAATAAATGTTTATGTGCATACAAAACGGATTACGCCATTTAAGCTCCGTTTCTATTTGTGATCGGCTCTAAATTTTTTACTTTTTGCCGAATACTAAATCAAGAAACAATATGAAAAGTTTTATAGTGCCATCAGAGATTAGTAAAATATATATAAATGGTATTGTAGTTAAACCTTAAAATTAAGGAAATAATTTTTACATTCGTAGACTAATATGCTGACGTGTAGTAAATTGAAATTAAGAATATAAAAAAGACAACTAATAATATGAAGTACAGCCAATATTTAAAATACAACTATTAATAAACATCAAATAAATTGAAGTCACAGACATGTAAAGAATATCAACTTTCATGCAACTTCAATAATGTTCATATTTTTAGAAATCACGACATGAAAAATAAGTAATATAGCTTTCAATTTTTTGGCCCAACGGTCTGGCATTTGTCTAGTCTAATGGTGTTTATTTTTGTCATGGACACGGGCAATATGCAGAATGAGGGCTCTCGAAGACATGAAGTGTAATTTTGTCACACGACAAGTGGATCTCCGAAAGCATTAAAACCAAGTTTGAATAGGTTCCAAGCTGAATAGAGCGGATTCTTGCGGTTAGTCCGCCCCTCCAAGGGGGTTGCTGACTGTCCACAGTTCAGAGGGGGGAAGAGACTTGATCTGCTGCGCTTTTGGGAAAATCTTCTGTTGGGAGGAAGACACTTTTAAAATAGATAAAGGTTCTGCAGACGCTCGCTTTTCGAATCGCTTTAGAAAGAAGACCGAACCACTCAGAGGGTTAAAGTCCTGTTTTGAAGAAGCATGATAGCTATTTTGGGACTGACCTCGTCATTTTGAACTCCGGTGAGATAAAGAGGACAACACTCGAGCTGGCACCACTTTTCCAAAATTCCGCTTAACACCAGCAGGAATACGTTTGCCTCCCTACGCATCATTTAGAGTGCAACAGGCCCACATACACAGCGGATAATCAGTGGAATCGTGTTTTGGACCTGGAACCCTCCGGGATCGAAGCCAGTATCTTACCATTAGTCCACCACGATCCCCTTGTTCGAGTTAGGAAACCTTAGATTATAAGAAAAAGAGAAATAAAGGTCATTCGAGTTGGAGAAACTTAGATTGTAAGCCAAGCTTCAGAATTGTAAAAAATGTGGAAAAGGCTATATTTTTTTAAAGCAAACATTGATTTTCCTGAGTTAGATTTTTAGAAATCGATCCATTGTTTTTCGAACCATTGGTTTTGTTCCTAAAGAGGACGATATTAGTTTATACTTTAGTCTGTTTGAAAGGCAATGAAAAATTTTTAAAATCTCCAAAACAAAGTGGGTTGTGTATTTGATCAGTTTCTTCCCAAGTGATGTAGCTAAATTTATGAATTGGGAGACAAATGAAGATATTAAAGAATCGGAATATGTTAGGGATTTGCTTTTAAACTATTTAAGATGACGTCGTAAAGATTCCTCCAACTGTTTTCTCAACATCGTTGTTGCAACTTCCTTGATAGTATACTTGGCGTGGTTTTTATTTGGAACTGAGAAACTTTTTTGAAGGCTGGATATCGGAATTACATCACAAGGCTTGAACAGTTTTCAGACTTCATAATTGCGGAAATAGTAAGAAAGGAACCCCTCCAGAATATAAGGATAATTGACATGATTGTGTTACGTCGATCAAATTAGCGGACAAATTAATGCCTATGAAGACGTTAGAGGCATAAATAGAAAACTTCCAAAGAATGCATATAAAAAGTGGAATATTCTGAAACCGGAAAAAACATAAGGTACTTATCTGTTATAGCGGACCCGAGTTTGCATGGCAAACTTCAGATTACGCGAAGCAGATCGCAAATATGATTTCGCTATGATGACGTTCAGGCGAGATTTGGCGGTTGCTTGCGGAAGCCGCTGTAATACATAAGTACCAAACATAAACTTCAGAATTCGGAGCACGCAGAGAATTTTACCCCAAAAATGAGAGTTTTGAACATGAAGAAGGGCCACAGTTACTTGTCATGAATGTGGAAATCCAGAATTCATAAAAGCTAAATTTCGATTTGTTTTCATAAGGTAAATATTAAAAGTACAAAACTCGATGCCCTAAACTTGTATTCATGTTCTCTATATTCAGGTCAGAGAAGGATTTTGAAGTTTTAAATTCATGGGGTTCTTGGAATAGCATGTGCGGAAAAGTGAGATAGTTACTCATTTGCTGGAAAGATATTATACGCTTTTATTTAAGGGAAAAGAATGAAATTCATAACAAAACAACTAAATATGTACCTTCCTGATTATAGATTCTTTCCCGGGATTCCAGGTTCCCGGAAAATCGTAAGATTTTCATACTTTTTGTATTCCCGGGAACGAAAAAAAATGTAAAATTATTCACAAAATCACCTCTCACGAGTGATATTTTACAAAAATATGTTAAAGCAGAGTTTGGCTGTGAAAAGATGGTTTGTTTCGACACCAACACTAGCTGTAATATGTTGTCGGCAATGCTTGAAAGATTTTTAGAGATAAAATCAACAGTTTCAAAAGCATTATTTGATATTCAAAAACAACAACTTTTGGCTAATGTAGTATAAGAAACTCTGAATGCAATTTTAACAGGCTTGAAGCAGTAATAATGACCTAGAAAAACTACGCAGTCGAAACGCGACTTTGCTAACTGTCAAGGTTGTATTTGCTTTCATTATTGGAGAGTTGAACCAACAAAACTCAGAATTTGCTAAGAATATGAAATGTTCTCTGGTCTAAAGAATTAGTAAGAGACGTAATGTTAGTTTAGTTGTATTAATCCAATGTCTAAAATTTTGGGAAAAACTATGGAAGAGAAATATTTAACGTTCTACGAAAAATTAGATGGACTCAAAGACAAAGGTTCAGACTCAATGAAAGACTCGTTGTTCAAGTAGCAAGAGTTCTAGCTTGAGCAAGATAGTTCTAAAGCAAGGATTGCATTTATTTGACTCCACAGAAAATTGATAAACAAATATTATAAAACTGGATGAGGCTTTGAAAACAATTCCACCAACATCACCTGAAGCCTAGAGGGCATTTTCTGCTGCCGGGTTGTTCATAACAAAGGTAAGAACTAGGCTGTTAGATAAACGCATAGATTGCTTATGTTTTCTTAATTTATTCTTTAAAAATGAATAATTAATATATTTTATTTGTATTTTGTGGCTCAATATATAAAGCAGTCTGAATTTTGGAATTTATGAATATCTTTATTGTGTGTAATTATTATTGAAATCAATTAAAAATACAGTAAATCACCGTTTATTCGTCTTTCAGGTGATTGACATGAAATGACGTATAAATGAAAATACGTATGTATAATCAAAACTTTACTATACAGTTTTCATTAATACAAATTTAATGCTACTAATGAAAATTTATTAAAAAATGTAAATATTTTTTTAAAAAACTACTAGTTTAATACTACATAATATGAGAATAAATAATTAAATTTTAAAATTAAAGATTTATCACAAAAGGGGAAAAATTATACCTTTATTACATATCTTGATTAATAATCGAACATATATTTTACGATTTATGTGCATGCAGGTAGGCGATATATACTTATAATAAAGTTTAATCTTTGTCTGACGTGCTGATTGTTTGTGGATATTAAGAACAGCATTAAGAATAAAATTAAATGATTGTATTATGAAAATTAGAGATTCTTTGATTTTTTTTACAAAAAAATAAGTGCGAAGTTTTTCAATGGAGTCCATTGCGACTTGAAAGGAGTATGGAATAAATCCTTCATAATCGCTTAAATTTGCACCAGACAATTTGATTTCAATTAATTTTTCAATTGTGAATAATTTTGAAGTCATGTTATCTTTATCACTGTTAGCATACTAGAAAAGAGGAAATTTTCTCAATTTAGAACGGGGAAAAACGATGTATAACCGATGTTTGGCATTGTATAACCGAAGAAAATTATCACTACAATGAGTACGAATGAATAGGGACTGTGGAATATAAATGAGAAACGTAATGTGACTTATAAATGAGAAACGTATAGAAGGTGCTTTACTCTAACTAATATTTAGATTTTTTCAAATTTTGATGCATTCCCGGGAATCTTGGGGATGACTCTTATGCCCTAGGGATTTCATAGAAATTCCTGGGAAGGAAAAAAAGGAGGGAAATCTGATTCCTGGTGGAAGTAGGAAAATTATCGACGTTGTCATTTTCAATGCAAACATAGGCCTTAAAGAAACGTTAATTTAGAGGGGATCGATAGTACAAACTTTTTAAAAATTAAAATTTTTATACGTTCCGGTAAAAATGTCAATTAGTAAAATGATTCACTTACATTCATCTATGAACATGCTAAGTAGCACGTTTCTCTTTATAAAAATTACAGAGATTCTAGAAAGCCAGTTAATTGACTTAGACCTATTTTCATACCTCTGGCTGTTTTTGGATAGAATAATTTAATTCGCGATTTTCAGAAAATACCTATTGTGAAGATTCCAGAACAGCTGTTCAAATAGGCCTCGCAAAAGTAGCCACCTGGACTGTCGGAAAGCTCAACAAAGGAGTATTCGTACAAAGAGCTTTTTTCACTCCATACAGTTGGCACACAAAACCTTTTCAGAACTCCCAATTAAGAAGGAGTGATGGATGTCCTCCCTCAGTTGAACTGAGACGAGACTATCCATAACCCAGACCGCTAAAATCTGAGACTGTCACTGGACATAAATCAATCGCCTGGTGGAAGGAAGACCTCACTGGCGGACGTCGTCGAATGAATTCTTCCCTCATGAGTTGGGCGTATCTTGTTCCTGGGAAAACGAGGATTTAAGCTGCGGCGGGGGAGAAAAGGAGGGAAGTGGATTTTCGATCGGCGGTCACCTTCTGATCGGATTCCGATCATAGGATCGTTATTCTAGTGTTGGTTCTTCGAATCGGTTTTAAAAGTGACTGGGTCCCGTGGGACCAGTTGTGTAGCTGAGAGAAGCATCGTTAAGAAGCTGTACGCTTCTGTTTAACTTTTTCATGAGAGCATAGCTCTCGTTTCTGAACTATTCGAGTTTTTATTCGAGATAAGCGGATGCTCATGAGGACTTGTTGAACTTTCGATAGATTTTAAGTAGAGCCGTTGCTTTGAGTGACTGTCATTTCTACCTGCGGAGGCTGTCTGAACACCATCCTGTAATTTTACTGACGTCTATAATATCTGGTTATTATGTACATAAATCAATTACCTTATTTTGTAATCCATAATAACCAAGATCCTTCGAAGAACTTTAAAATAAAATTTACTAGAGTGATACTATTCAAGCTGTTGATTTACGCTACCCTAAGTCTCTACACGTCACACTATATTTGAATAAGTAATTAAAACAGAGGAATCAGGAAATAATAACGCATTTATTAACTCTTATTAAATTTTAAAATTAGTCAAATCCTTTTTTAAAATATTTACAAGAATATTTCAAATTGTGAATTTATGACAACATCCAAAGCAGTAGTGACTCATCTGCTCAGAAAAAAGCAATGCTACGAAAACATTAATAGAATACAATTGAAATACATTTTTTAAAAAGAGATTTAAATTTAAATAGTCCAAGTTAATAAATGTAATTATCTGAATGAATTTAAGAAAATTATCTTCGCATCTTTTTTCGGTGAGTGATTTCTAACAAAAGAAAACGAATATGTAATAACCAGCTAAGTTAACGTTAAGGCAACATGAAAGTGAATCCGAAACTTAAAAACAGGGAATGAAAGAGAAATGAAAGAAAATAAATCAAGAGCGTGGTGTGATTTAGGGGGAAGAAGAAGGAAAAGAAGAAAATGGAGCAGTGCTTGACCGAGCACGAAACAGGAGCATCGAAAATCCAGTTTTAGCTAAGTTCGAAGACGGAAGTGATATATATTTTCATCTACGCCCTTCCTATCACTTAGTTGTGTGCAATGAGTGAATTTTTGTGCTTTTCAAAACTATCTGGTGCGCAACCCCATTCTAAGCATGTCCTACTCTTTACGAACGAAAACGAAAATACGAATTTGTAATACAACATTAATGGTTCTGCAATTCTGCAGCTCTAAAAGAAGAGCCGCCACTGTCTTTAGGTAAAGCTTAATAATACGCTCACTAGGGATTGCAATCCGGAAAACCGGTTACGGAAATCCGGCATCATTAGATGCAATTTGACGGATCCGATCACCGGATCCGGTAAATTAAAAAAAATAAATGAAACCGATTTCTTGAAAATTACTCGCGTTGTTGCATGAGTAGTAGGGTGGATCGAAAAGTATAGGAAAAAAAAAAAATTTTGAAATTCTTTTTGGCATGGGGCGGGAAAGTTGTGTCTTAAGTATATTAGTTTATATAATTTTTTTTATTGAAATTCATTTATATCTTCCGGTGCCCCAAGTGCCTCAAAAATAGTTAAAAATTGAATTTTTTTATGGAAATTTACAATTTTTTTTGTTTTGTTTTGAAATTATTTTTGGCATGGGGTGGAAAAGTTGTGTCTTAGGTATATTAGTTTACATACATTTTTTTATTGAAATCCATTCATATCTTCCAGTGCCCCAAAAATAGTTAAAAATGACATTTTTGGGGGGAAAGTTATAAATAGAATATTTTTAAAATTTCCTTTAGCGCCGGGTAAGAAAGTTTTGTTTTGGGTATATTAGTTTGCGTTTTTTATTATTATTAAAGTTCATTCATATCTTCTGGTAGCCCGAAAGCCCCCCAAAAAGTTAAAAATTGACATTTTTACAAATATCTATTAAAAATTGTGAATTAATAAAAAATATTTGAAAAATTCGCAGATTATTCAAGTATTAAAGTGTAAACTTATAAATAATTATAATTTTATAATAATACATGAAGTATAAATTTAATAGTCAAAGCAATAAATCACAAAACTTATAAAAAGTGAACTTAATCATAGATTTTTTAATTCTATTAGTTTGAAGATTTACATATTTCTGAAGGATGTAATCCTTTTTGATATTATAATGCTTGATAAGACTTCTTGATTGTATCCTATTCAATATGAAGCCATGTCTCTTCTCTTTTCCATATACACTTTCCGACGCTTCAAACACTATGAGAAAACACCTTTCTACAGCTTGGGTATGGCATGGATATTTTGACCATTCCTCCGTCTAACTTTTACCACGTCCTCTATTTATTTAAATGGCACATTCATCAAAAGAGGTGGTTCAAATGTCCAACTCGTTGCCAGTTAATAAGTGCAAAAAAATCCTTTGCTTTAATGTCTATTTTTGGTACTTGAAAAATTCTTATTCTGATGATCTTCTGTTTTCATTTCTAGCACAAATTAGTTTTCGTAGTACTAAAGACCTTATATTCTCTCTGTTATCTGTGAGAATTGACAATAGCAAATTTTCTGTATGACAAAAGAAGCTATTTCGTTGAATAAAAGTGTGTACTATATTTCTTAAATTGGGTTCCAAATATCTAAAAAATTAAATAAGTCTCCAAATATGCAGCGCTCCTTCTGTTATGGAGGGCTTTGTCTTGGCATGGAACCATACAGGTTGCATATACCTTCATAATATATGTTTCAAGAATAATAAGATTGTCAGATGGTTTTTCTGTGACCACATACAACCTTAAAATTCTACCTGCAATTGTTCGCCACCTTGAGTGAACAACTGGACCAGGCTTTCTTAATGCCAGGTCAGAATAACATTCACCGCGTGATATCGCTAGGCAAATATCATATAGATATTACTGATAATTGCTGAGAATCATTCTATCTATATTATGTGGCATATTCTCCACATTTATTGAAGAAAAGGGAGCTACAGGTAGCTCCTCGTAGGTTTTGATTGCTTTACCAAGTGGTCGACAAAATTCTTTAGGACCAGCTGTTGCCCATCCAAAGAATTTAGTAGATGACGGAGGGGTAACTCATTTGTTTGAAGCAAACAAATTCACCATTGTAATGGTCTATTGATGCCAGTTCCATCAAGAGAATAATACCTCCCTTGTGTCCAGTATTAACATTTGTTCCATCGCATCCAATTACTGTTAGCCCATTTAATCGCATATTATGTGTTCCAAAAAATTGAGTATTGCTTCTTTTATGGCTTTAGCTCCTCCTGCTGCAGCAGTAACATGTCCGATATACACAGGTAGTTTACAAGAGTGTAATGCTCCTCTTTCGTAGTCTTTGGGTAGTACCTTGTGTCCTTCTTAATTAGCACTCTTGTGTTGTCTTTCCTCCCATCGAAATATAATCCGATTAAAAGAGACCAAGACACTGTTAACTTAGTAGACTTTGCAGCTGCATTTTAAAGCTTTTTACTCTGTCTACGAATTTTATTGCGATCTACCACATGCGTAGCCTCGCCTTCGTGTACAATTCCAATGTCTTGTAGAACAGCACTGGGAAATGAAGTAGCTGTTCTATCTGAAACTCCGTATCGATCACATTCCATTGCTAAGGTAAGGAAATCTAAACGATTTTATGATTAATATTCCAAGGTAATTACATCCGTATCTGTATACAAGGACGAAGACATAGTGTTGAGCTCAAGTAGCTCCATTGATTGAGCATGAGCAGCATCAGTTTTTAAACCATTTAACGTTTTATTCTTTTGTCTTCTATATGTTTTCCTTTTTCCTTTTTTTTCAGTAGCAATTACTTCCACTTCTCCAATAACCATTTTCCTTTCTAATATTCGATCTTTTATAAACAATCGCTCAGCAAGTGGAATGTTCATGTTTTTTTGAAATTTGCATGTATCGAAATTTGTACACTTACAAAATGTGATATCGAACAAACACGATATTTTTTCAGTACGATAATTTTCCAATTTTTGTTGATATTTTTTATCATTCCTTCGCCCTCTCCTCTACGTTTCTCCTTGTAAAATCGTTTCTTTAACACATTTTTAATTTTTGATTTTTAATTCGAAATTTCCATAAAAAACGTTTTTTTGCAAATATTTAAGCGTTTTGGGGCACCGGAAGATATTAAACAAAGTTGAAAAAATTTTGCATATATACTAGTACGCTTAAAAGACAACTTTTGCACCCTATGCCGATTATTTTAACCACACTTTGAATTTTCGATCCACCCTAATGAGTAGGTACTTAAATGCGTGGTGAGTACGAGTCGTTCAACACTGATTCATCCGCTACCACACTCCGCGCCTGCCCCACCACGATTTATTTCCTAAAGTATCCACGTCAAAAACAGATTCAGTTGATATTATTTGTGAGGAAGAACTACACAAGAAAAAGTCTAAAACAATTAACAGCTATTTTGAAAAGGAAACCTCTATGGAGAAGAATGGTCTGTAAAGGTGGTGGGGCTCTCAGTTTATTTTGTTCATCGTCAGAATTGAGATATTTGTTTTCAAAAAGCGGATTTCAACTTCCTAATTCTCCAAAGACAATAAGATATATAGCCACAAATTTTGCAAATACCGTTAACGCTGACTTGATTATTGAGTTCGAATATTTTAAGAAACAAGGGAAAACATTCGCTTTAAGTTTTGACAAATGGACTTCTCAGAAAAATCACCGATATTTGAACCTGAACATACACCACAAAGAAAAACACTTTAATCTAGGCTTAATTAGAATTCATGGCTCGTGTATCGTGTATTGCGGAACATACTAACAGTTTGATAAAAAAAACGCCTGGGAAGCTTCGGTCTTGATTCTGACACTAATATTGACATATACTGACGGTGCAAGCATCATGGTCAAAGTTGGTAAACTTATGAGTTGCTACCAGCAACTGTGCTTCGCACATGGTTTACAATTAGCACTGGTCGACATATTATATAAAAAGAATATAGAAAGATAAGAGGAACACCAAGAAATAACTTCTAATGAATCAAATACAGACGACGACGACGACACGAATGATATTCATGAAGATCAAGGTGCGACAGTAAGAACAACAACAACAGATCCTCGTCATCTTCATCCTTCAAGGGCTGAAGTAATTCCTAGATACAATGATCTTCTTCAAAAAGTGCGGGAAGTGGTGAAGTTATTCAAAGATCGCCTACTAAATACGATATGTACCTGTAAAAATATGTGAAAGAAGATACAGGCAAAGAATTAAGCCTTATTTTAGACTGCCGCGCACGTTGGAACCGTCTTTTGGCTATGATAGAAAGATTTCATAAGCTTAAAGTGTTTATAGATAAAGCTTTGATTGATATAGGATCTGACACAACATTTAGCGATCTAGAATGGTTGAAAATAAAAGACTTGATTGAGAGTTTGCAGCCATTTAAGTTAGCTTTTCAGGCACTATGCAGAAGAGATTCAACCCTGTTAATTGCTGAAGCAACACTAAAGTTTATTTTAGAGAAGTTGGTTACTCAAGACACAATGTTAACTACTAGAAATGAAAATTGTCTTAGAAAGAGTTATTAAAGATGATGACTTTAACGAAACACAGATAATATAGTAGAAAATAACTTAAAATTATCGTCATTGAAAATTGATTTGACATTATAGAAAGAATTACAAATGCAAATCCAGAAATATATGAAAACCTATAGCAAAAATACCAAAAATAGATTTTGAAAAAATATTAAAAAAGGAAATGACTGCATATGAAAGTGAAGGAGTTCTAGGAAAATACTTGTCTTCTATTCATGAGTATTTGTTGATAATAAAACTAAGTGTAGAAGCAGAAAGGGCCTTCTCGGCCGCTTATTATATTTGTAGCTCTGTATGAAGTCGATTGTCAGATGACACAATTAACACTATTTATTTCTTACGATCCTTTTCTCAAAACCAAGAGTGATTTTTTTATAATTGTTTTACTTAAAATAATAATTTAATTTAAGTATATTAAAAAATAATAAGTTTTCAACTCGTTATTGTGATAATAGTGCCATTGATTAAACAGATTCATGATGACAGTCATAATTATAAGAATGAGACTGCTTGGCTTGCCTAAATTACCTAATTATTGTGATCTCAGTTGATAAGATTGATTTAGTTAGATTTAATATAAGTTAGTTACGTAATGTAATGTTAGTTACATTACAAGATATCATTGATGTCATTTGTGAAATCTAGTAAGTGAGACCGAACTTAACTGCCCGTCATTATCTAATTATTACTAAACTAATATAGCAATTGCAATTTAACTAGTAAACTATTTAACTATACTAAATTTTTATTGTTGATTCATACGTAAATATTGATTAATTATAACAGTGTAAATAAAGATGATTTCCTAAGAAATAAACTTTTTTTAATAAACTTTGTAATACACTCACTTCATCTTTTATACAGTTGATTTTGGAATGAAAAGGCAAAATAGATTTGATGTGACCAATCCGGCCGGATCCGATCGGATTGAAATTGGTGTCGGATTGCAATCCCTAACGCTTACCACTGAGAGCAAATAATTTATTTTTGTTCGGTATTAGGCTATTTCCCTGTGATGCCTTAAATTTTCACCTTCTCAAGTTTGCCTTCACTTCTTTATAAAGCCAATAGTTACAACTATTGAATTGAGTAAGAGTTTACATGATTATCAAAATTTTTTCGATTCATGACGATTTGATGAAGTTCTACTAGACAAATATTTGCATTTCGCAGATTTTCCATGTTGACTAAATTGGCATTTCTGAAATAAAAATCTCAATTTAAATTTGTGAGAATCACCTTTAAATTTAGAAATAAATATATCACTGTAAAACTTTTCAGATAGGATCTTGAAACTTGTTTGTATATAGATAAGAATAAAAGGTACGTATTACTCATTGAAACTTTTTCAAAACGGGGACTATACAATTTTTTAAAACTTTTATTAACAATCGCCATAGAAACCAAAGTGTTTTCAAACAAATTCCTAGTTTATTTGAGGAAAATTTATAATTTGAATAGTTTAGTTACATTAACGTCCCGTTTTGAAGCAACACGGGGGCTATTTTGGAATAGACCTTGTCATTTTGAAACGCGGTTAGATGACGAGGACGAAACCTGAGTTGGCACATTTCTCTCCAAACTTCCGAACCACGCCAGTGTTTGGCCCGCTACGTAAGATTTAACGTGTAAGAGGCCCCATACAAGGCGGATCTTCAGTGGAATCGAGTTTCGAACTTCGAGCCCTTCGAGCCCCGAGGTCGAGACCTTACCACTAGGACACCGCTGCCGCACTTTATAATTGGAAGTATATATGTCTAGGTGCAATATTTAAAAAAATAATGCGTGTGCTGCTTTTTTGGAACACTCTGTAACTGGTGGAAAATGAAATCGAAACCCCAAGAAAGTGCGCTAGAAAAAATGAAAAATTATGGGGCATCCTTGCACTTCTGAAAATGATATTTACTCCAATTTTTCCTTAGATGAGTGAAAGAGGCCACTATGAACATGCAAATCTTCTTTGCTTTAAATGCGCTATGTAAACTTCTTGCGAGTTATTTTTCTTCCAGATTGTGCGTTGTGAGCTAGATTATGGTCAAGAATGCCTTTCAAGAAACGGAGAAGGAAGTATCAGCAGCTTACTGAGTTTCAATAAGGTCATTCTATCACTATCGAAGATAGAGTTACGAGAAAGTGGGTTTTTTTTCGAATATAGCAGAAAGACTTAGCAGGGATGAGTCGGCTTTGCATGAATATTGGCAGCAGTGTTCAAGGAAAGGTACTGCCTAAAGAAAACCAAAGACCAGCGCACACTCGGACCACTACTGAGAGGGCAGACCCCCGTATTCGCCACATGGTTGTGGCACATTGTACTGCATTTTCAGCAGAAATCCGAGTTTCTATTGGTCCCAGAATGACACAGCGCATGATAACAAATCGATTACTTAAGGGACATTCCTGCAGATGCATTGTAGCACTCATGCAACTAACTTCAAATCATCTTCGACTTCTGAGATATCAAACTACAGCTCATTGAACACTCTCGTGTTCTCAGATGAGAGCTGTTTCTGTGTTTGTGCCAGTGATGGCCGTGTGTTGGCTAGGAGGAGGCCAGATGAGAGCTTGAACCAAGCAGGCTGAGGTGTAGATACGCTGGATCCACACTAGTAATTAAGGCCTGAGAAGCAATTTCCAATGACAGCAGGAATCCTACGCACTTGGACAGAACACAACCTCGTGCTCATGATACCCATAAATGATAGAGTCATCTCATCGTTGAATGGGCAGATGGAGGATTAAGCAACCAAGACAAACACGAGAGGCTCTTAGCAGAAATTGCACCTCGTGCATCTTCATTGAGGATCAAAATTTAACATATTTTAAAAAAACATCTTTATTTAAACAAAATAAAAAACAAAAAGAGATAAAATCATGCTAAAACAGTTGGATGATCAACGTCGACTTCGATGAAAAATTTACCTTGAGCTGTCTTTTATAACTTCAAGTTAGATGCTCTACCTATTTAAAATAATCCCTTTATAATTGTTATCTTTTTAACAGGTACTTTAGAAAATAACCTACTAGAAAATCCTAGCAAATTGGTCCTTTCTATACAGAATGGACTGAATAAGTAGGAGAGACACAGAAAACACCTTGCTTTCTCTTCTCTTCTCCGTTCGAATCGCTTGAAGAATTCTTCTTTGGAGATTCGATATATACATTATATTCGATTTGTACTTATTCGATCTTTAGATATATTGATAGTTACGGATAAGCTTGATAATATTGTGGGTCTTATTCCTTGAATTTAAATTTCCTGCTACATTTTTATGAACCATATTTTTTCATAATGTACTTCTGGTTTCGTCATATGCCATGATATGGTTAAAATACAGTTTGCTGTGAAATGTAATCGCATGCCAATTTCTCCGCAGCTGTAGAAAGGTGTTGGCGCAAGATTGAAACGATGAGGGCATGAACGTAATAGTAAATGATTTGTGAAAAAAAGAAATTCTTCTTTATTCGATCTATTGGATGAAAAGAAACTTGAGGTATTGTATTAAATATGTATCCTGCTCTTCACCATCTATCCGTGCCTCTTCTCAAGGTTTAATCATTTTTTCATAATATTTTTAACCTATGACTAGATATGACCTGAATATTTAACTATTGTTCAATTTTGTAGAAGATTCTTTTGATAATTCTTCGCAAGAATGTCCACCGACCCGTTACCAATGTAGCCCAAGTGCACTTATTTCTAGTTGATATGAATATTTGTATTGTTTCATAACTCTTTGTGGAAATTTTTATTGCTATATTATTGTTAGTTTTAAGGTTAGATGAAGCCATGATGTAAATAACTTTTTCGTCAATAAAGATTTTAATTTTTTCATTCTCAAAATGTTTCGATGCGTAATCTACTGTTTCTGATAGAGCAAGTATTTCAGCTAGGAATACTGTCTTTTCTTTCAAAGTTTTATTGACCAATGATAAACTATATTTTTTATTTTCTTAAGACAAAACGCCGCACCTACACCATTGAATTGAAACAGAAAATGCATGCATCTGTCGGTCTGTCAATCGGTCACAAGAATTCTTCTTAAACGGTGAACGGTAGCGCCATGAAATTTGCACACGACACATTTCTAGGCCAACTGTGCTATTTTGAATTTTCCGAACTAATTAGCTCTTAAGACGTTTTTCGCTAATAACTTGTGTTATACTTATGGTACGAACATTATTTTTACATCCCTTAAAGAGCTAAACCGTATCTGTTTAATGATACCAATTTAATTGCTGAAATTTTTTTTCTCTAACTGTAATTAAGGTTTCAAATTTATTTTAAACTCAGATTCTAACAATGTTTCTATTGCTATAAAATGAAATGTGCTGTTTCATCACAAATCATTTATTCAAATGTTTTTACCACAGTTGAAGCTAAGAAAATATTGCTTTTTTTTATCAAGGTAGACTTCTTACTTCAGCTGTTATTTTGTAGCATGCACTTAACTTCCGTTTTTAATTCTTAGTTTTATCACGCACTTAAACATCCAATGACGTTAGTTATTTTAAAATAAACAATCTTTTTCGAATTTTCTCTCATTTTAATTCAAACCGTACTGTTATAAGGTGATAAAAAGGCTATATTTGAAAGTTTTTATTCAACAAGAAAGGATTCCAAGAAGAGTTAAGTTTGTTGGAGCAAGATAGTGGCAATATTTGTAGAAAAAAAAGAAAATTCAGGAGGCAGGTATATGAAAAAATATGAATCCCGAGCAACTCCGGGTTTTCAGCCAGTTAGCAAATATTCCTTTAAATTGTGGAACAACTCTCCCTCTATTTAGGGTTATTTGATTAATATTTGATCAATATCCAATATGACTGGATTAACATCCAAGGTTGGATATGATGCCCAACCTGTAAATTTTTCTTTTATATATTGTAGTAGAACTCCAGCTGTATCGGCATATTGCTTCTTTAATCTGAAAAATATCGTTCTTCCATCTTTTTGTTTTAACTTTAAATGGAGAAGATGTAAACTTAAAATTACTTGTAGGGAACCAAATGGTTTTGTTCTATATGCTCTGGAAATAGATAACAGAAATCCTCTCTGCAAATAATTCAGTTTTCTAATTATTCTTATTGTTGGGATTTTACAGGAAGCAGATGCCCCTTTGGTTAAAACTCTTTCTATTACTCAGTCAGCCTTACCATGAACATTTCAGCAAATTTGAACATCAGACTGGAGAATTAAAAGGTTGTGCTGCCATTTTTTATCACTATTCCAGGGATTCCCAAAAGGTTAACTGTCGGAACCATATCAGTGTTGTCACCCAGCGTGTTTTACAGAATTGGTTGTATTTCATTTTCCACAGTGTATTTGGATTATAAATTTTGCAATTTTTCATAAAAGTTTAATACACTGGTTAAAAATGAAATCTCAACACCAAGAGGAAATTAGTTTAGAGGTATGAAATGTTGGCAAAGCGTCGTAAAAGTATGCAAATTTCGCATGTTGAATTATGGATAGAAGGTGAAACAGGAAGATGTATATTTAATATAATATCTCAAGTTTCTCTTCATTTAATAGGTTGGAATAGAGAAAAAAAATTTTTTTTCACAAATTATGGACCGTTCTTTTCATACCTGTATCGTTTCAGTATTGCCCAACAACTTAGTACATGCGCGGACTGGCATGCCATTACACTCAACAAACTGCATTTTGACCATATCACGTCGTATGAGAAAACCAGCCGAGCGCTGTGAGCAAATATTGTTTTAAATTGAAGCAGTTTATTTTGAGTCAAAGAAAAAAATCTGCAATATCTTAAACCATATCCATAACTATCAAGATCTCTTCAAGCTCGAGTAACAATTTATCAAATGTAGTTCTCTAAGGAAATATTTTGCAGGAGTAGGGAGAAAAAAATTATATTTTAAAAACACAGAAATATATTTTGTTCTCTAAGGTCTCTACTATTAACAATTCAACAAAGCAAGGAAAAATTTACTAGGATGTTTTCGAAAGGATCTTTCCTAAAGTAGCTATTGAAAGGACACCTAACTACGAGGTATGACCGGAAAGGAAGTTTTTTAGAAACAATTTTTTTTTACATGAAAGAGCATTTAGGAAACTTTTTTTCTACATAGTTACCACCATTGCTCAGATATTTGTCATAGCGGAAACCAACTTGTCTATACTCTCTTTTAAGAAAGGTGCCACCAGTGAAGACAGCCACCGCTGAACACCGTTCTTTGCGTCGTCATCGCTGTCAAAGCGCCTCCCTCCAAAATCACGCTTCAAGTTCCAGAACAAGCGGTAGTCTGAAGATGCGAGGTCGGGACTGTACGGCGGGTGATCGAACTTCTCCCAACCGAATTGTTGACTAAGGTTTTGAGTGACACTAGCAGAATGGGGACGCGCGTTGTCACGAAGCAACACAGTGCCATGACTGAGCATTCCTCGTCTTTTGTTTTGAATTGCGCGCCGCAGCTTTCGCAAAGTTTCACAGCATCGTACCGCATTGATGACTTCACTTCTGGGAAAGAAGTCAGCAAGCAGAATGCCCTGTCTCTCCCCGAACACAGTGCAGATGATTTTGTGGGCTGACAACGTTGTTTTGATTTTTTTTTCTCTGCGGTGGCGGTAGAACGAAACGGCACTTACTTTCCGGACACGCCTCGTATTATAAAGGGGCTATCTCTACTAATAATAAAGGAGAATGTGTATGTTTGACAGTGTGACCGTTTTGTCTAAGTGTCAGTGTGTGTGTTGGCGCTCTACAGGACAGAGAGCAGGACCTAGTGCAATGGAACTTGAAACAAACATTCTTTGGAGGGTGGAAATGTGTACCTCGGAGCCGTTTTTTCTGAAATTTTAATTAGAATTTTAATTAATTAAAAAGTAAGCTGAATTTTGAGGTTTTCCTTAACAACTTCCGAAATTACTACAGCACAGAAATCGTTCTCACACCGCATGAAAGTGTAAAAAATTACCTTCTCAATTATATCAATTACGTTGCCGTACAATGAATTCTATAATCTTAATAGGTTTTTATAAATATTTTTTGGAATAATTTACAATAACACTTTTGATTGTTGCAACGTAGTTCAAACCGTTTTCATTGTTTAAACAAATACTTAATTGCGTGTTTCTCTTTCATTGTTTAAATTTGAGGTAATATTTTAATCCATTTTGTTTTCAGATTTTATTTCATCAAAATCTTTATGGAATCTGTAAGCCAAGCTCTCTGAGATATTACGTATATTAAGAAATATATCCAATAAGCTGAATGATTATGGTTTTCTGGGATTTCTAGGTCCCAAATTCAACAATATCAAAATGTAAGAGAAAATTCACTTACTTGTCTTTCCGGGTTCTTATAGAATCTAAAAATTGAGATAATCCAAATATATTCGAAATGAATCTGGAGAGCATTCGGTTTAATCCACAGTGTTTATTCTTCAAGAGGACACAGCGGCAAATATAGGAAATCATAAGATATGAAGTATATACAAATGAAGATACATATTTTTGATTACAACGTGTACACTTCTTGATTTCCGTTTTGAACACATACAACCATCGTTCGTTTACAACTTTTTCCCAACTAACTTTTTGTTGAGGGAATCATGGGATTTCGCCCTGACGTCACCACTGCGCATGTGCGCAAAAGGGTTACATCATCTTGTGGTTTAGTCAGGTAATTCAAACATGGTTGCTTTGTTTTCATTCTTTTTCAGCATGTTTTAATTCAGCTAACATGCCGTTGGCCATAAAATGTGCTGCGAAATTTTAATGTTGAAATAGAATGCGTATTTTGCAAAAGAAATACGAAAATGAAGATGGCGCCTTCAACATGCAATTAGACGTTACATGGCATGGCCAGTAATTTGACTCTATTAGAAGAATTTTTGTAGACACTTAACAGAACAGGTACAAGGCCATTCACTACTAGAATCTGAAATTTGAAATTACGTTGTTAAAACATCCATTATTATAAAATGATACAAGAATAATTATGGCTGCTATGTTTTCATTCTTTTCTCAGCATGTTTTAATTCATCAAACATTCCTCTGGCTATAAAATGTGCTGTGCAAATTGAATCAAAATTGTCAAATGCATATTTTGTAAGAGGAATAAGAAAGAGAAGATGGCGCTGTCAACTTTCAATTAGATATTACATGACATGTTCAGTTATTTGACCCCGTAATGGACATTTATGTTCATACTGTTCAGACAACGTGCGAGGCCACTAAAGGAACATGGTTTAAATATCTACTACGATCTGCTTACGTCGTTAAGGGAAACATAAAATTATTCAATATTCAATTGAAACTATATTCCTGGCGTAGAATCTGGTCGCCGAAGGAGGCTAGTTTCAAATAAGTAAAGCAACCCGCATACAAATTATAATAGACACTTCATTGCAAATTTTTATCCGAAGGGACTTTGTTCATCAAACTACTTTAGCATACTTTCCTTTTCCTTTTTTAAAAATTTCAATCTAAAATTATACACATTTTGAAAATATGTTAAATATTGGATACTCGATAATATTGGTCGGAGTGCAATTTCTGCTGGGGAGCCTCTGGCGATTGTCTTCGTTGCTTAATCCACCTTGTATCCATTCAACGATGAAATGGCTCTAATAGTTATGGGTATCAGGGATACAAGGTGTCAAGGTGCGTAAGGACACTAGGACTAGGCTTTATGCACAGTTTTTCTTTTGTAAGGAACTTGAAATAAATAACAAATTGTTGGTGATAAAATTAAATGAAAAACCGGATTTTTCTGAAATATTAAATGATACTGCGGAAAAAACTAAGAAAGATAATTAATTAGTAATAAGGGAAGATCTTAAGGCTGTAAATGAAGCGGTAGATAAAATTAAACTAGAAAATCAAATAATTATCAAGGAAGAACTGAAAAATAACTTAGAAGAAAACAACAGAAAAGTCGTGGAAGATCTTAAGACGAAGATAGAGGATATTAACAAATCATATGCAGAAGTTGTGGAAGGTATATCGATCCTGCCACGACCACCTAATACTTTTACGGAGGAAGAATGTGTGCTATTATTAAAACCGTTAGGTAGCAAAAATTCAGATGATCATTTTAACTAAAATCATGTAACTAGAACTTTGGCTACCGGTGGATCTTCTGTTATGATTAGATCCATTGGCGCATTTATGGTGGTGGAGTAAAACTAATTACCGCAAATTATACTAATTTTGACGCTGTGAAGGCACATCTCAGAGTATTCAGGATATTTTTTAGACTTTTCATATCTTAAAAGCTAGCAAACGCAAGCCCCAAATCATTTTATATAATTTGGATAAAAACATAGAAGCTGAGGAAATGCTTGAGGGTTTACTTCAAGAAAACCCTCTTTCCTATGTAACACTGAGAACGATCCTCTTTTTAAGATTGATTTTCCTATTCAGGGGAGGAATAGGGGACTTAGGTATTGGGTAATTTCTATTGATCCTCTAATTTTTAAAAATGTCTGGGAGAAGCGGGGGCTCTACTTCCAATGGAGTAGGGTCCTCTTCACTGAATTCGTTGGTGTAAAGCAATTTAGGACCTGTGCGGGCTTTGGCCACTCGGCCAAAGACTGTGAGGACAGAGAAAATCCACTTTGAGAGAATTGTAGTCAGTTCAAAGCTCAAAATCATTACTGTAGGGTTCCCAAATGTAAAAATTGCAAGATAGCTAGTGATAAATTTAAGTTTAACTGGGGTACCAATCATAGTGCGTTCGACAAGAACTGTAATTCTTAATTAAGGCAGAGGGAAATTTTAATCGAAAGGACAGATTACAGAACAGAGCGACATTAAGGATATTCAAATCAATGTTAACCATAGCCAAATTGCGCACATAACGGCAATTCAAATAGCGATTGAATTGAGGCTGGATTTTATCACAATCCAAGAGCCGTATTTGGTGCATGAGAAGCCCTTTAACCCATGCTCCAAAGGAAAAATTTTTGTATCAAACAACAATAAAGCCATTATTATGATTATTAATTCTGATTTAAAAGTTTATACTAGATTCTAAACTAACCATATAATAATTTTAAAGATCCATCTTAAAAATTTCATACTTAACCATAGCAATGTTTACTTCCGCCCCCCACGAGGAAATTAACGAATCAATTAATGGATTTTTGACATATGATTTTAATAGGGAGTTTGATGTTGTTGCTGGTGACTTTAATTGTCGATCTCAAGTATCCCCATACTTGACAACAACACAACATAGAAGACTATAGGGGACGGAAATTAATTGAAATCTTAACGTTTAATAACCTTTTATTTTTAACATCAAAGAACATGGGTCCACTTTTATTTCTGCTGATCTTAAAAAAGCAACCCTGACTTGACCTTGGCATCTGCTATTATAGTTGACAAAATTAAACAATGTGGGGTCCTCGATACAAAGAATTGTGGTGACAAAAGTAAAGCTGTATGTGGAAAGTGTGCGGAGTCCGCCCGGGGGGATAACGTATGCAGGGGTACCCGGTGTCATAACTGTATAACAGCAAAGACAAATTTAAACTAAATTGGCCTACTATACACGGCGCCTTCGACAAAAACTGCAAATCATATTTACGGCAAAACTGATCAATTGAGGAAGCGTACTAATTATGGGTATACGCAACGTCAGGGGAATTCAAATCAACACTAATCATTGTCATCTGGCACATATTTCGGTCCTTCAGACAGCTGTTGATCTTAACCTTCATTTTCTGGCCATTCAGGATCCCTACTTGTTTAACGGGCAGCCCTTAGAGCCTCGATTTTGCCTTTGTTATCTCGCACGAAACCAAAGATGGAGTTCAACAACTAGCTAACAGAGCAATAACAACCTTCTCAAACTGGGCAGAACTAAATAAACTAAAAATTTCATTGGAAAAAACAAAATATATGTATCTAGGCAATCTTATAAATCCAGCAAGAATCAAATGGAACAATACTAGAATACAAAAAGTATCAACTCTCAGATATCTCGGAATTATCATAGACGACAAGCTTAAATGGATCCCTCATATCAAGGAAAAAGGCACAAAAGCACTACAACAATATCAACATTTTCAAAGAATAGCCGGAAAGAATTGGGGACTCACAACAGCCAACCGAAAATTAATCTATAAAACAGTAATTGAGAGAATGCTGTGCCATGGCGCAGTCGCATGGGCGCAAAAAATCACAGAAAGCATGAAGAGGAAACTAAATACCATCCAAAGGAAATTCCTTTTACTAATAACAAAAGCCTACCATACGACAGCCACTAATAGCCTCCAAGTAATAACAGGAATCCCTCCTCTCCATTTAACAGCGAACAAAGAGGCAAAATTCATAAAAATTTCCAGACTAAGATTACCAACACAGGTCTTAAACACTCCATTAGACCCAACAAAATATGAGGTTATCCAAAGAGGACATCAAATGCACCCAGCAAAAATTCTGATTGACAAACAAATAACCACCCAACCTCTTAAAGAGTACCCAACAGCAAATTCAACATACCCAGACGGCTCGAAAAACGACGATGGCACAGGGTCTGCATTTTGTTGCTTCGATGAAGAGAACAGAATTTCGTCAACATGGATGGGCAAGCTTTCCAAGGAAAACAATGTGTTCCAAGCGGAACTCCAAGCCATCTTACAAGCCATTAAACATCATGAGAATGCTTCAAACAGAGTAAATATTTGGTCGGACAGCCTTTCTAGCCTTCAGGCCATACAAAATCCCACATCTCCACATCCAATAGTAAGAAAAATTCAACTCCAACTCCAAGAACGAAACATCAATATTGGCTGGATCAAGGCACACACTAGCCACCTGGGAAATGAGTCAGCCGACGTCCTGGCAAAAAGAGCCATAACAGAGGGGTCAAATTTGGAAATTCTAAAACCAATAAGTCATCTAAAATATATCTTAAACAAGGAGATTCTACAAGAATGGAAAAAGGAATGGGACAAAGGAACAGTTGGCAGACTAGTTCACGAAATCATACCTATCCCTTCTTTCAAACTACATAACTGGTCCCGTTATGAAATTATGCTCTTTTCAGAACACGGACCTTTTACATCATACTTAAAAAGATTCAACCTCCGAAACTCCGACCTTTGCAACTGCGGAGAGATTGGGACACCACTACACTTTGCCACTTCATGTATTCTAACTGAGAGCTGGCATTTCAAAAAGCCAAGTGATTCCAACATCTTACAATGGAAATTGGGTATCCTTAAAAACACAGGCTCAAGGACTAGATTGAAACAACTACTGGACTTTATTATAGACAACGACATCTTAATTAATGGACCCTCATCATCTCTGTAAATAGATATTTGAGAGAGAGAAGCATAACATCCATTTTTTTTCTTTTTATATATAAATACTTTATAGGTCATCCAAATGTATCACTAGTTTTACAAACGGATATTTCCTGTAAATAGCATTATATTTCTCTTAACCTCCAAATGATTCGAGAATTATCATATTATGTATGTATTGTAAATAGCCCATTAACTTTTTACTTAATCACGACAATTACATTACTTCATCTTGTCAATTACCCCAGCAGTAAAATACTTAATAGTGTTGCATTTAACAGTTTCTATCTTTCAGTACAACTAACCAAGTATACAACGAACGCAGGTTTGTAATGAAAATTATTTCAGGCAGCTGATAACAGAAACTTCTTTATTATATGCAAATATTACCTCATATTTCATCGATTGGTATCGTATTTGTAAGTAACATTTCAATTTTTTCAAATGCACTTGGTTACTCAAAATGAATGTTTTGTGAGGCACTCCCAGTATAACATATGAAACTATTCTGTTTGAATGTTATTAACATTGCTGTGAATAATTTTTAGCCATAATTAACCTTATTATTCGAGGAACGGGAAAAGGTATGCAATTCCCAACAGGTTTATTATCTCCATTTAGCCTCTCTTTGGAAGGGGCATTAGAGCATAATCTCAATAATCATCGATGTAACGGAGTACCGGAATAACTGTTTTAATCAAAATAGTAATTATTTGAAATAATAATGCAACTTTAACATTTGTTAAAGTGTAATTGTCATAATTAGTATTCAAAATCTTTTCCATCAATGTTCAGTTAATGCCGACAACAAGCATCAGCGAATGCAGGTCTGTAAAAGAAAATTATTGTGTGCAATTGTTAACAGAAACTATTCTATATATGTAAATACTACCTTATATTTCATCGATTGGCATCATATTTTGTAATACATATCTCAACTTGTTTTTCAAATGCACTTGGTCTTCCATAAGATATATGTTCTTTGAGACACATCCAGTATAACCTCTACAAATGTTCGGTCTGAATGATATCACCATTGCTGTAACCATCAAACAATTATTAACAATAATAATACCTTAGTTATCGAGGAAATGGGATAGGCCTGTTATCCCCAATTGGTCTGTTATCTCCTATTAGCCTCCCCTTGGTAAGGGGCATTGACCTCTTTCCTATACATAGAGTATAATCTCAACAATTGGTGTTTAATGATCTTATCAAAATGGTACCGACCAATTTTCACCCAATTGCAATAACATTGAAACAATAATGCAAATTCCAGTAATTGTAAAAATGTTAATGTCACAACTAGCATTTAGAAATCTTTCTCTATCAGTGCTCTTTTAATGCCGATAACATGCATCATGTATACATATAATCAAGAACGGGTCTCAATTCTGTCGGAGACCCGCATCTAGACACAGCTTTGTACCCCATCTGTTTAAAAAATAATCTTTTATTGTAATACCTAATAGTTACTTTAATTGTTGTAATAATGCTTTCTAAATAAAGTCGTTCGGGGGACGGCTTTCTGGTGCGGGGCCCTGTGTGCCCCGTGGGGCGGGGTAGGTTGATCGCTTTTTTGTACGGGCAGCCACCTAAACTGCGAAAAGAGATCACACGATCTCAAAAGCGGGGCTGTCCGTAGTGTGAAGAAGAAGCCCTTACAGCCTGCTCTGGGCATAAAATGTTTTCATCTAAAACTGGGTATTGTTATTTTTAATAAAAATTTAAAATACTATCTTAAATTCCAATCAAACCATATTTTAATTGTTAAAATTCATGCGGCAAACTATATTTTTAATCTTAGTAGTGTGTACTTTCCTCCACACGACGACACAGATCTACTACTTAACGAATTCCTCAACTATGATTTTAATAGAGACCTCCAGTTGGTGGTGGGGGACTATATTAGTTTCTCTCCACTATGGGGATGTGAGAATGAGGACTACAGAGGGAGGAAAGTCATTGATTTTATTACTTTCAACAATCTTGCTCTCTGTAATATTGTGGAACTAGGCCCGACATTTATTTCAACTACTGTCAGAAAAGGTTGCCCGGATTTAGCACTAATTTCTGCCAACATAAAAGATCGAGTAAAACGGTGGGGTATCTTGGATAGGCACTCTTTTAGCGATTATCGTTATGTTTTCGTTCAAATAGAGTTTTACAATTTAATTAGTAATGAATAATTCTTGAAAACTAAATACAGTATCAAATAATTTTTAAGGAACTATAGAGTCAATGAAAGGAGATTATCGGAAAAGCTTGAGAAAATTAATAACATTGATGACTTGGAAGAATTTTTTTATAGATTTTATGGACACAGTCTATCGGGCAGCTCTGCGTTCTTTTAAGAAAAAAGGCCGTAGTTTTGCGAACAACAACCTTAGGGTCAAGAGAAATTATGTTATCTCATTACACAAGAAATATATAAGGGCAAAGTTTAGAGTTTCCCCTGAGGCGCTGATCTTGGATGCCGGGAATAGTTGCAGAAAGGCTAGAACAAAATATAGGATTATGTTGCTGAAGGCAAAGAGAGATTCCTGAGAGTCCTTCTGTGTTAGATACTCAGAACATTTCGGAATCCTTTTTAAAATGTCTTTTAAAGGTTGAAGTAAATGTAACGATATTCTGGTCAACCCACGGGGTGATTCTAATCTAGGTGCTAAAGAGAGAGTTGAATTGTTGATGAACCATTTCTTCCCACCTAATATCATTACTGACTTATCGGGTATCTACACTCCTATGGGGGATCCCATGGATGATCAAAGCATTAATGAGTTGGATACTGTGTTTTACAATTTAAAGAAAGGTAAAGCCCGGGCGTGGATCAGCTTGATTATCGTATATGGGCGGCCATCTATGATTTTAATAAAATCTTTCTAACAAAATTTTTAATAAGTATTTTTATTATCATTATTTCCCAAAATGCCTGAGACATGGTAAGATCCTCTTCCTTCGGAAAGGGGTCAAGTATCCTACATCCTGTAATGCCTACCAACCAGTATGCCTCCTCCCGAACATTGGCAAAAATCCGGAAAGACTTTTCCAGAATCGCTTCAATAATTATTTAAATGATAGAAATATCATTCATGCCAATCAATATGGTTTCAAGGAGGGGAAAAACTACGAAAAAGCACTTATCAATATCGTTAATAAAATCAGGGAAATAAAAGAAACAGATCACTGCGCATTGATATCTCTGGATGTGAAAGCACCTTTTTTAACATGGACTTGTCGGTCCTTTTCAACATCTTGGGATTTTATGATATCAATCTTACAATTTTTTTTATTACTACCTGCTGGACAGGTGTGTTATTTTTAAGGATCATGTTATGGAAATCAAACGAATTTATTCGAAAGGCTGTCCACAAGGTTCTGTTATATCACCCAATTTGTGGAACCTATACAGGAATCAACTTTTGAGTCTGAATACTGACATTTTGTTTTTACAGGCCTTTGTTGATGATCTTGCGCTTGTTTCGGCCGGAAGATATAGGGAAGAATTGGAGAATAATACAAATAAGGCGCTGAACGCTATTGCCAATAAATTGAGAAAATTAAAACTTGACCTGTCGGTCGACAAGTGTCAGGGTCTAGCTTTCAGATCTAATATGCACTACAGACAGAGGTGTGGACAGAGTATTTTTAATAGAAATCCCATTTTTAAAATTAATGGGCAAAGTGTTGAAATAGGGAACTCTCTGAAATACCTAGGAATTCTGCTGGACTGCAGATTTACTTGGTCTAATCATATATTGTCCCTTCATAAAAAGATTTACAAACTGACAATCAATTTTAATTGGTTCATGATGGCAAACTGGAGTATAGACAAACATTTAGTAAAATTTTGGTATTTTAGCGTTATTGAACCGGCTTTACTCTATGGCGCTGGCGTTTGGGGTGGAGCCAATACTGTCGAACAAATTTATCGTCTTCACACCATTCAAAGAGTTTTTCTTTTAAAATTTCTGAGACCATATAGAACAACTGCCACACAGGCGTTTAATGTCCTGTCCGGCATCTTTACCTTACATCTTAAGGCCAATTATGAATACCTCAAGTTTCAAATTTGGTCCTGTCGCTCAAGAGGACTCGATGGAACAACTGAATTGAATAAATTGTATCACTATTTGTTGCTTTCCGGTATCCTCCTGGATGTCAGAGTTTTAAATCTACCGGAGAGACTTGACGATAATATTTTTGAGGTGTACATTGACGGGTCTAAGATTTCTGGCGGTGTTGGATTCTCCGTGTTCATCCTCAACCAAGAAATTCAGCAGGAAACAATTAGTCAAGAACTAGAACCAAATAATACTTCTTCCAAGCAGAGTTGGCAGCTCTTGGAGTGACCGCTGACTGAGCAGTTGAGAACAATAAAAAAATTAATATCTTCACCGATAGCAAATCCACCATCGATGCACTCAAGAGCCATAGGACAAAATCAAATTTTGTTAATTCAATTAAAAATAAGTTTCGTTTAGCGGAGAGACTGGTTGGGCTGACCTGGGTGACAGCTCACACTGGGATCCCAGGAAATGAGCTCGCCGATCAATTCGCCAAGCTGGCAACCACTAATGGAGAATCAATGAATCTCCCACTTCCATACTCATATCTGAAATTACAGTTAAAAATAATTTTGTTGGAATGATTGTTACACCCAATACCAATCTGCATCAGGGACCCGGGTTAGGGCTTACGTGTCTCGTGTGGATGAAAAAATGTTAATTTTTAATAAATATACTTTCTTACGGAACATGGACCTTTTCCGTAAGTTTCTTGCTATCTCAGCACATTTAAAATACTATCTTGCACTTATTTTGAATAAGGGGCCATTGGTGACCCCGATCATTATGTATTTAAGTGTCGCTATGCAAATGATTTTCACCTTGGGAGACCCACAGAGAATGGTAAGTGCCTCGAAAACATTTTATCTTGTAAAATTAATCGTGACAAGCTGATCTCTTGTTTCAAGATTAGCGAAGCTATCTGTGATCATCTGTGTTCAATGTAAACTCTTTTAAACTTTTTGTTTTAAAATTTTTACTCTAGTAGTATTTCTATTTCGTTTTTTAACTATTGTTTGGTTTTTCATCTACTGCTGTTTCTGCACCCTGGCATTTTGTGTATCTTGTCTCGGCCATTTTCGGCTGGTTGAGTTGTGGAAACATTTATTTTACTTTTATATTACATTTTTGATTTTATTTCGATGTGTCCTTGTCTACCAGTGTTTCGGTGTAGTATGTAATTTTCTTTGAACATAATAAAAAAGTTTCCCCTCCGGGCCATGTAAAGCCTTAAGCCAATTTCGGGAGGTTGTTTCGGAGTGGGTAGTGAATGAATGCAGATGCAGTATGATGGGCCACAACCATGTTGAGAATACGTTGGTCTTTCCTCTCAGTACTGGCCCGTGCATGCCAGACTTCGATCTTCTTGAAACAGTACCTTCCCGTGATCACTTCTGCCAACACAATCATGCACAGTGCATCGCTGAAAGAAAATCCACCTTCTTGTAGCCTATTACACGACCTCGTTCAAAATCACTAGGATGCTGACACTGCCTTCTTTGTCACCTTAAAGGCATTCCTGAGTCAAATCTTTTTCACAACGCCCACTTCAGACGATAAGTAACTCTCCTGAAGTTTATTTCAAGTATCTAACGCAAACGTGATTTTTATGTTCATAGAGAAGTTACTAACGCCACTATTATTCATCTAGCGCGAAATCTGAATAGGCTTCATTTTTCGGATATGCAAAAACGCCTAACAAATTCGTTTATCAAACGAACTGCTTCATTTTGCTGAAATTCATTTTCTGCTGGCGTACATTATAATGAATTTTCTAAATTGGTTTTAACTTTTAAAAATTATAATAAAAATTTTAAAAAGACAAACTCCAGCAAAGAATTGCATTTTCAATATCTGAAGAGGCAGAAACTGACTTCGGAATCCGCTCTTATCTCGAAAAGACGCATGGTAGTTCATTCTTAACTTTTTTTACTTCAGCCTATGCATTATTTGAGGGCAAATGCTTCTTCTATTGTTTACTGTACCTGAAAAATTGTGTCTTCTTTACTTTTTTACATCACCCTGTATAACTAAAAATAAACAAATGTCTACTTACCAGGTGGACATCAATTTCATAGACATATCCTAATTTGATGGCTTGTCCATGTAATACTGGATTAATGGGAATAAATGGAGAGTGGATGCCAAGAAACACATACTGATGACCCGACGGAACCAATAATTCTATTCTGTGAAGATTCAGTTCGATGTATTCAAGGTCAATCTCGCGATTGAAATCTATAAAAAAAGATAGGAATTACATGTTTGCACTTAGTGTTCGGTGAATTTGAAAATCTTTTGGATTTGCACATTTTTTCGAATATCGCCCGAAAGGCTGGACCCATTTTTTAGTCTTACATAATACTCTTTCAATTATCGTGTTTTGCTTGCAGATAAGTCCGCGCATATGCGTACATGAGAAAGAAGCAGTTGAAAAATTCAATTTTTTTAAATTCAGAATTATTAAAACAACCTTGTTTAAAAAAACCGTTTGCAAGTATACTTTGTTTCTCTGTATGAGAAATTTTTAAATAAAATTTATATTTATTATATATCTATAAATTTAGGTACTACACTCTTGCAGCTGAATGATATTTACAGGGCGATTTTTTATTGTATTTCTGAGATGGATATTGACCTCTACCTCAGCAGTTGACTGAGAGTGTCTGAAATTTTTAATGAGTTCTAAAGATTTTTTATGTTACATAAAATTCTTTCAATTACTTTCATGTGAAGAATTGAATACCAAAGTAACACTGTTCTGTATTTACCATTCTACACCGTTTACGAGTTAAAGCGAAGATGCAACAAGTCTAAAAGAACCCAAATTTGTGAAGACGTACACAAAAAAGTAACCTCATATTTGGAAAGACCAGAAAAATTCCCATACGGTGGCATCAATCTGAATTCAATGGTCAGTTACAATCACTGAAAAACTGGAGAATTGGAGAAACAAATTGTCGTCAAAATATTTAACCAGCAATATCTAAAACGCTCTTCCATCAGCATTCGGTCAAATTTATTAGGTTCTTGGGAAAGTCTCTGCAAAATTTTGGGATTAAATTGAAAAGAATTTTTTTGTACTAGCAATGAAGTTTATAGAACAGCATATGCATCATTTTATTTCAAAACTATTTACCATCTTTTGGGAAGTTTCATTATCCTGCTCTCCTCGAATGTCCGTCATTAATCGATTGTAATCTTCTCAAGGTGCTGTTTGCTCCAAAGAATTCTAATTTTCCACCTTTAACAAATTATGTAACGAATGGAACAACTTGCATTTCAAAGTTGTCAAGTCAGGACTATATGGAGTGTGGGTAAGACATCCCAATCAAGCTGCAACAACCTCCACTGGTTGGCCAAACACACGTGTGATCTAAAATCATCCTAATAAAAGACTACCTATTTACAATTGGCAGACTCTGTGCTTGATTCTGACTTGCTTTAAATTCTCCATCTGATTCCAATATGACAACACTTCATACCACAATATCTAGAATCATCAAGGTTCTTTGTAATCAGTTAAGATGGGCATGGAGTATCATCTGATTAGTACATGAAAATTAATTAATTATTTGCTTACGCGGCAGCAGCTCGTAACAGACAATAGCCTTCCAATTCCACCATGAACAAAGCATAACTTTTTAGGAATGGATATTAGACTTAGGGGTGGTATGATAGACCGGGGCTAGTTGGCCCGTTTCTTTTGCTAAAATTTTTAAAAAAGGGAATTCAAAACCTTAAAAAAATTTAAACCGACACTATTAGTGTACCTTCAGATAGAATTCGCCCTACGAAATTTGAATATAATATCTCTCAGTATTCATCGAAAACCTTAAACTGACATCAAGTCACTTAGGCCAACCTGATCCAACTCCGGAGTAAGTTGACCCATTAATACTATATATGAAGCGATTATCAAAAAACATTCTTTCATATCATTATATTTTATTAATTTAAGTATAGCAGTTGTGTTATCAGCTATTGTGTATTAAATACAAATTTGTTGCATTTCTACTCAATAGAAACTGAGATATAGCTTTTAGGGTCATCTTCAAACACTATTGTAAAGCAGCGTCTCTTATTGTGTAATTATAATTAAAATTGAGTCCGCATGGTTTTTCATAACAAGTATCTTGCATTCTAAATCAGGTTCAATTCCATGCCACGCATTCAGAAATATTTTTGTAACTGATATCCTGAAATCCCCGTGTAGCAGCGCCGCTGGGCTTGTTGGCCCAGGGCCAATGTCCCTATGCTAAATGGACCAACTAACTCCATATAGACATTTTTGTTTCTAATGAGAGTAGGGATGCAGAAAAATAATTTATCATATTGCATAATAAAATCCTGATCTCAACTCGATGGATCAAATAATTTAATACTGTAAAGTTTCACCTGAAGCAAAGAATATACACCAAACGATTAAATTCTATCAAAAACGTTTGGAATTAAATGTTTGCAGCTGAATGATATACACTTAGTGGCCAGTGAATTTGAAAGTATTTGTATATGCACATTCTTTGAATATCATCCGAAAGGCTGGATGAATTTTTCTTGAACTCCGGTCTTATAAAAAATATGCTTGAGCTCAAATTTTACAGTGAAGGTTTGGCCACGAGGGCAAGTAAGTGACCAACCGGAAAATATAAATAAAGAAGAAAATTCGCAATACCTCTGAATTACAAAAATCTGGAAATAATTTAAAGGTTTATAAATGTTTTCGTTTACTGTGTGAAATACTTATCTCACTTTTTGTAAAAATGCTTTGAATATTCAGAAAAGTACGTATATGGATATCCCAAATTTTTCCACCAGTTTTTTTTGTTTATAGTATGCAAAGTTTTCAACCAAATTATTTTAAATTCGGCATACTTGACAGTACATCAATGAAGAATTATGTAAAATTTGAAGTATGGACACAGTTGGAGTAATTGGGGACGAATTTTGCAGATTCCGTCATTTCTGTCTTTGTAAAAGGATAGATTGAGTTGGAGAAGAGGTCCATATTTTTTCTGAGTCCATAAAAATATTCTGCAGGGTTCACTGAAGAATACCTCCTTTCAACAATAATTTATTAATTGATCAACCTGACTTTAGTAGCTTTCTTATTTTACCCCGAAGTGTTCCCAATTGCTCCAGAGACTACGGGGTAATAAGGAACATATATTTAGGCTTCTAATCACAGTAACAAATTAATTTGAAGAGGATATATTTGAAATGATTAGAAACTACTTTATATTGCCTCAAAATGAATTTAATTGCCTTTTTCCAATTAGCACAAAATACATTTTTTGACTGCTTCTCAGCAAAAATATCTTCTATTTCATCGAATATCGCATACAAACTATTATAACTTTCTTACTGAATTCAAGCTGATGTCATCTATAATCATTTTAACTTAAATTTTGTAAAGAAAAGTTAGGAAATGAATCTTTATAGAAACTGAAATAACTGAATATTATGTCAAACTATTAGGAAATAGGTAAGACTTAAAAATCACACATAACAATTACTAGAGACAAACAGTTCAATTGAGTGTCAAAAATAGATTTTCTACCTGAAATCAGAACGTTATATTCACTGTTCTACTAGTTTTTCTTTGATATTCAGACCACCTGAAAACCAAATAATTCTTCCTTTAATATTTTTCAAATATATGGTCTAGGGGTATAACTTTTAACTGACTCTTGGAAATATCAAACTTGTCATTCACCGCCGAAACAAATTTTGATTTAATCAAATTGGTGGTTCTCAAACCTGTCATATATCATATTCGCCACCGTCAACTACTTGAATTGCGCAGACGTATTAATAATGTGCCTTCATTCTGACACCTCCAATGTTATCGTTCAAAACAAACAGATTATTTGAAAAACAAATCATAGATGATTCCAGATAAATTACTTCCTCCATCTCCACAACTTCCATTTCTTGTAGAAAAAGCCAAAATCCCCAGCTTCATATTCCTCCATTAGTATCACGTTTTCTTCTTACTCGTTATCAGATTTTTGTTTCCTTCCATACTTAAAGTTAAACGGCTTCATATTATTATTAACAAAGATTTGCCGCACGTAAAAAGCAATATGTATGTATAGTATATCACATGGTGAATTGTTTTAAAATGTCAGTTTTTAATCTGACATAAAACGGTAAATTTTACTGACGGGACAGAACGCTACTCCGTTTCTAGAATTAAAGTTGCTTCCTAACAAATAATAAATTATTCCAAATACGTAAAGATGTAGACTTTTTTTACATTAGAAGCCCGTTCCCAATAAACCGGCAGCAAAAATTGTCATGGGTAATTAAGCACACTAACTTGTTCCTCAAGATGAAATACAAAAACGAAAATTGAAGATTCCTCATAATCCTTATATACAAAAGATCTAAGAAATATCTAAATTGACAACTTAGCTTGGATATAAACGGCGTAGAGAATAGAAAAGGAAACTTAAGAACTTTTGATTTCACTTTTCTGAACACGGTTTCATTTAAATGTACAAATGTTACCAAATAACATTAAAAAAGTAGGAAGGTGTTTTTCTTCGTCATCTACAGTGTCTCAACCAAAGCACGTGCTTTTCGGTTTCCTAGGATCTCACCAGTGAAGACACCTTTAGACACCGTTCCCAATTTCTCCGCCTGACTCTAAATTCTATGAATATTGGAGGGATTCTGAGTATTCGTAGGAAAGCTCAAAATCTTCAACATAAAATGTGAGCTCAAGACCGGAGTTCAAGGAAAATGCATTCGAAAAATGTGACAACAAAACGTTGTTTCTAATTAATTGGCCGATACCTGTATAATTTTGTAAATTCGAATATTTCGGAATGAAAAATGTTCATTAATGTATACCTTTTTCATAATTTCATAAAAATGTATATTTTTAATAATTAATGATATTTCATAATGAAATTAATTTAATAAGATTGCTTTGGATAAAAAATAATGACATCAGGTATAATTTTCAAAGAAAAATACAAGTTGCGTGTGAATATAAGTAATATTTCATAACGGAAAGAAGGTAAGGTGGGGTAAGTGGGTACAAATATTACACCATCACAGACTCATTCGGAGTTTGAATTGTTGCCTAACCATAATTTTACATTTTTATAAGAATTTAGTATTTCAGAGCGGTTAGTAGAATTTACCGTTTACAAAATAAAAAATAAAAGTTTTGGAAACAATTAACTTGATTAAATATAAAAACGAAACTTAAAATGTGTAGGCACACTCATCAGTTCCCCATCTCCTAGGGGTCGGTGCCTCTCACCCCTATGAAATTTGGTGCAATGAATAGAAAACCCTCTTTAGTATTTCAGGTATTTTTTTACTTTTCAATTATATTTAAGTGCTGTTTTCAAGGTTAAATTTTGTATTCTAGCTGAGTGTGAGATGGATAATGACCTCTATCTCAGCAATTTATTTAGAGCGTCTGAGAAATTCTTAAATGATTTCTAATGAATCTTCTTTTATCTTGCATAATACTTTTTCAATTATCGTGTGTGCTTGCTGATATGTTCGCGCATATGTGTACTTAAGGTGGTCCATAATGCAATTGTAAAAAATAGTTTTATGGAGAAACAAAGGCACCCTTTCTAATTGTTAGACCTAATAATAAAATACTTGTAGTGAAGTTTAAGCTCTCTACTACATTTAGAAAGTGGTGCTCAGTGAGCCTCAAATTGTCCTAAACTACAAGATTTTGACATACAAAGTAAAAAATTATATGTTTAATTTCAGATAGTACATATATTTATTTTTTATATATATCCAATACAAGATTGTAATTGAAATATTGCAATATTACGTTATAAAAGTTTAAGGTTGGTTATTATATAAAAAAATTATTTTAAAACTGCGTTTCTGTCGATTTTAAAGGAACTGCTTTCCTATTTGCCTCAACAACTTGCAGCAGAAATTGGTTTCGTTCCTCAATGTATTGAATTCCAGGAAAGTTTAACTCCTCTCTCTGCAGCATCTTTTACAACCTGCAATTTTTTGCACGTTCTCTTCCTTGTAAATAAATTGAATTTTGTTTCCATTCTTCAGATGGTAAATTTAGAAAAGCAGCATCGATATTTAACTTCTGGAACAGCTTACCCGAGCGATCTGATAAGTTTACTTCTTGATTTGTTTCTAATATATTACAGTATCCTCTTACTTTTCGCAAATCTGGTTTACTTTTTATTATTTTTACCATAGCGTCTTTCTCAGGTGACAGTACTGTGTAAGAAAATAGTGCAAGTCTTACCAGTTCATCCGATAAATGCCATAAATAACGTTGTAATATACATTTAGCAGTATTGCTAATTTCGAAGTCAAATAATTCATATTCCTTTAGATCCTTCCAAAGTATGAAGTCAATAAAAGAAGCCTCTTCTGAAGCTAAAGGGGCTGCAATTCATGCCTTTGGATATATAAGGGCTCCGAACTTTACGAATTTCTCAAGTTGAACTTCCTCCCTTTTAGTAAGGTTCGCAACATCTTTTTGGTTACGAAACAGTTATATTTTGATGCCATAGATCAGTTTCGCCATCCATCTTGCGTGGTGAACTGAACCTGGCGCCCGCCAATGTATCTTTTCTGGAGGTTTCCCCAGAACTGTATTTGTAAGTTCAATAAATTCTTGATAGTCATCTCTTGGAACTGTTACTCTTTCATTTAGAAGGTTGGACAAACTGCTAAGTGCTGATTCTTTGAAAGAAACTAGTTAAGGTGTAACTTCCAATATTTGGAAGTTATTCCTCACTTTTCTGTGCCAGACTTTCTTTTGAATAGAGGAATTTCTGGAGAGCTAGAAGGAACAAAGCACAAAGTAAATACTTTTGCAAGGATTAATTCAAGATTATGGTGACAGCATGCCAACCATAGTAAATCTCGCCCATTCTTGTCTTCCAAAAGAGTACAAGTTCCATTCAAATGGACAGTATTTACGGAGGTTGTATCAAAAGTCATAGCTATAACCTGGTTAACAAGATCCCATTGCTCCAGTATTTTGTAAATTGCTTCGGCTGCATTTTCCGGTTCCAGATGGCAACTTTGGAACTGCAAGGAGGTTTTCTTCCCCATCTCCAGACTCAATAATTGGTAAACGGTCAACAATTTCTATATCCACAATATCGGGTAATATTTTGCTATCTCAGTGAATAGTAATAGGGTATTTCGGAGCGTAATTTTTTGCAACCACATCAACAAATTCGCTCCTGGCCTTCTTTCTCACTCGATGAACAGTAGAACGGGATATTGAGAGTGAAGATACGTCTTCTTCAAGAGCAGCTGCTATAGGTACCATTTTACTAACTGCTTTAGGATCAGAAACTTTATTTCTATCGAAAGCGATTGTAACATGGTGGATAAACAACTTTTTCTTTAAGATTACATTCTTCTCTTGAGGTTGTTGATAGTCTATTTCATGTTTTATTTTAGCAAATTACGGTACAAATTCTTCCTCACCCTCACTGTTAGAAGAACTTTTGTCTGGTGATGATAATGCTGCTGCTGCTGATAATATTTTTGAAGTTGATAAAGCAACGTCGTCATCAGCAGAGGCTCTTTCTTTTCTTGCTTGTATTGACGCTCTTTGACGCTCTGAAAATTTCTCTTGCATTCCAGCCAGTTTCTTATCCAATGTTGTCATTATCGTATTTCTTTCACTGCGCTGATCTATCAGGAATTTTCTGTCTTCTTCAAGTTTAATCATTGTCATATCATTAGCATGAGCAATGTCAAAAAGTTCATGAACTTCTCTCACAAATTTGCGCTCACGTTCTCTTTTTGCCTCTTATGGGCGACTCTTGTTCTTTTTCAATAATAGCCATTCTGAATGAATTTTCTCTAATTTATTAATTGCATCTTTAAAAAGTCTTGTAGGTATTGCAGCTTTAGACCATACTACTATAAGTTCATCAATTGTCCGATGACTTGCATTGCGTACAGATTTAACATTGTTTAAATGATGGTAAAATCTTAAAAGCATTTCTTTTGTTGTTGGAAGTTTATTAAACCTATTAAGTGGCTAAAGATCTGACACCAAGTAGGAAAATATTGACAGACTGTCTAGTTTTTGCCATTGTTGAATGTTAGCTAAATATCGTTCATTGTTTTAGACTTATATCTTTTCGAACAACACCTGCTCCAACATCAACAAAGAATTCAAAAACAGTTCTGTTTTTATTTTAGAACAAAGCAAAATGTAAACAAAACATTTATTACAGTTACAGTTAAAGTGTAACAACTATTCGTCTTTTTTAATTAATATTTTAAACCTTTTTAAACTATATAATTTATTTTTAATATTTATGTTTGGTTGTTCAAAAGCAGTTTTGTTTTAATTTAGAATAAGCAGAATTTATCCTCACAGTTATGGTTAAATTGTAGGGCATGGCATAATATTACATTTACAGAGTTACAGTTTATAATGAAATGCTCATATAAAAATATTTATTAAATCTTTTAAAACTATTTATTTACTTTTTCTTCATATTTGGCAACACTTTAGCCAATATCTTATTAACTACCAAATTTTCTTGAAAAGCTTTTTTCTATTGTAGCGAGCACCACCTTCCATTGGCAGTTTAAAGCTGTAATTATAGCAAAAGTATTTTATAGTGAAGTCTAACAAAATTAGAGGGTGCCTAGACCAACAGCTAAAACTTCTTTTGGTTCAGCCTAGTGTACATGAGAATAAAACAGAAGGAAAATTACATATTTTTCCAAAAAATATAATTATCAAAGTAAGATTGTTTAAAGAAACCTTTGGCAATTATAATTTGTTTCAATGTGTTTAAAACGTTTTAAATAAAATATATATTTATTGTATATTTATGAAAAATGAAGTTTGGAACTAGATTCTTGCAGCTGAATGATACATACTGAGTGATTTTCAAAATTGCCAAACCTAAGGCGAGTCTAATTCCAGGTAGCGCACTGAAACAACTGAGTATAACATTCTAGATATGGATATTAAACCTAGAATGGCCGCTCACTCGAATATTTCCATGAGAGTATTCATTCAGCTTTATTATAAATGATCCATTTCTCATCGCCCGTTATCATCCACTTCAAAAATCATTCGTTTTCTTTGTCTTTGAGCAAAAATTCTCACGTTGAAATAAGGTCTATTTAAAAGTTTCTCTTTATTTGTGGGGTACCCAAGCATCAAAATGACTACCGAAGCCAATTAGCATCAAATAAACACAAATGGTAGAATTCGACACTTCAAGTATTTCTGATATTTAGAGAATTGTAATAAGTTGATTATTTGTGATCAGCGCCTGAATTTGGTTGTCATTCACAGCATGGTCTACCAGAGCGTTGCCGGTCCTAGACTTCAAATTCTCACCATCGGAATTTCACAAACCATTTGTGCCTGGTTCATTTACTTATAGCATTGCATCTGTAAACAGCTCTTACATTTTTGTGGCTTCAAAAGCAGTCTTGCCTTTTCGGTAGTAAAAGAAACATCAAATGCCTAAATTACCCTTTGTCGCTCTTCATGATTACGTTGACACCAAACAAACCGAATGAAACTTGATATTGAATAGAAGCAAATATTGTTTAAACGATTCCCATTCAGAAAATGTCTAATTTTAAAAGTAAATAACAGCAATTTAGCGGTCCTACAGTGGTAAGCACAAGCTATTAGAAAACGTCTGAAACTTTCAGAACAACCCAATACCAAACACTAGTTCATTTGATTGTTTAAAACAAGCCTACAATAAAGCATTATATGTGTTATTTCAAGAAACATTTAGCCTTTTGTTATCAATAAATCACGGAAATCGGCATTCTTAGATTATTCGGCTAACTTTCTGGAAATGAAGCTCTGGTGGTTAAATGTAATTTATGCAAATTCGCTACTATTTACATAAGAATAATCTAGGATATATATATTTATTCTAACCTTCTACAATCGTATCCAACTTTCGGATATAAAAGACAAGTCAATTAACTAATATTTTGCTGGGAGTCGTTGGCGTTTGCTTTGTAGGTCCTCGTGTGTTCCAGAGTCACCTGAAAAGCAAAACGTACCTGGAGATTTATCTTCAGGATTACTTGATGTCCTTATCGCACCTTAAAGATTGAAAATAATTTTTCCAACACGACTGGTGCTTCTGCACATTCTTCACATGCTGTTGGGGAATTGTTGTTCAAGGCCAATTACATGGCCAACTTGATCGGCCCATATTGTTCCATTGAATCTCTTTGTTTCAGGTTTCCTGAATTGAGAAGTTTGTCTAACAGAAATATCAGGTTTGCAGGACTTGTGTAGCCGATTCAGATTTAGTATCAGAAGACTTTTCACCTTAACATGTGGGTTGGTACAACTGATGTACCAACAAATGATTAAATTTCCCCCTGTTGAACTTGGCTGCCTCTGCTCTAATCACTCAATCGGTCGATTCTCCTGTGATTGTCAGTGAAACAAAAGATTATTTTAATTTTATTGGCAATAAAGGATAACAGGAATAATAACTCTACAAGCGATAGAGTAAACCGCAGAACTTTTCTTCTAATCACTTGAAAAGAATGCAGAGAAAATTCCTGCATCTTTGTCAAAATCCCGTTAATAAGTGGTTTCTGAATTTTCTTCTCGCCCGTAAACTAAAATTTAAACTGAGGGATGGGCTTTCGCTGTAAGCTAAGGTAGTTTCAGTTTGTAAGCGGGTAAGGGCATCTATTATGTCTGATGACAACAAACTTCAGTAGTGATTGTAAGTTTCATATATCTTTGTTGAGTGCATACTTGCTTTTATCATAGACATGGGGTACGCAACTCGAAATTCATTGCTACTCCCTTTCTGAAAGATGTGTGATACGTCATGCTTCTTTTGTTTAACTTGAGTTTGCAAACTTTAAATAAATCATCCTTTTCTTGTTTAAAATTTGCGATCCTGCATGTGTATGAATTATTTTCTGAAGGCGTTTATGAAATTGAAATCGGAGTTGATCATGACTTTTCAGGAGTCTCCATTATTGCCGGTTTCCGGTAATGTATTAGAAACAAAAGGTTAAATTTGTCTTGGATTACAGCACTGATTTGTTACATTGCAGGCTCATTCGTAATGTGATGAAATGCACCAGCGCAGGGATTTAAAATATCGCCTTTTAATGATAATGTTTAGGGCTTGTAACTCGGAATTAAATCCAGATATCCTGATCGAAATAATGCCACATTATAGAAATTTGTCTGCTCTGTCCTAATATATGGTTATTTCTTATGTCAATATTTCAAAAGTTAGGTTGATTTCAGATTTCGCATATTTTCGAACTATCCACCATGAACCTGAACTTATCCTTCAGCAACCCACTTACCAGTAAGGCTGTAAGACCTTAAAGGACGCCGGGGAGATAACCAATATTCCAATCACGGGAATAGCAGCAGTTACCTAGCCGCCTTGGGCAGAATTTATTTGATATCAAAGGCTTAAAAACATTGCCGGAACATGGACGGTATTAAGGGTAGGCAGTATGATGTTTTCTGCTAAATAAACAAAAAATGAGACTTATCCAATTAACAAACAATCCCACTCTGAGGTCAAGGATTCCAACCCGAAAATTTACATTAAAAAGAATTAAAAACACACATACACACAAAAAAAAAACATAACTACAACGCCCAACGGGGCAGAAGATACTATACACTACCATGCAGCAACCCACATAGCACACCCTACTCCGAAGGACTTCCCCCTGTACGTACTTCGCGGGAGGCTGTGGTATCCAAAAGAGGTCGCGGCGGCGCCAAAGCACGCTCAAAGGACGGTCACAGGAAATGGAATGTCCGTCTAAATTGATACTTTCTATAGAGGTACGAAGTCCTTCACGGGAGGTGGTGCACATCTCTGAGATAGCCGACGCAGGAGGCTTTAGTAACACAGGTCATGGGATGGAGGCTCGTTTGCGTTTTAAGGGACCATTTTCATAGGATTTTGCACAAGAATACTAAAAAGAATAGGGTGGGAATTATTTGCACTTTAATTTGGATCAAATTCACTTTGATAAAAATATTTTGCACTCGTAACAAATATACTGCACGCGAAAAAAATTATTCCGCTAGAATTAAATTTATTCAGCATGAAAAAAAATATTTGAACTTTGAACAAATATGATGCACCGAAGAAAAAATATTATCACTTGCATTAATTACTTTCCACTATAAAACGGATGTTTCCACGTTGAATAAGATAAACAAACTCCGGTTTTGCAGTCGTGCAATAATGCATTAGTTGGAGTGTTGCCAATAGGGGGAATCATCCTTGTTTATGGGGATTTACTACCTCAGAAGGGATAAAGTCCTCGAATAAGCTAAAACCGGTAATTTTATTCTCCAAATTAGCAACATTGGTTAATTTGTTACATGGCTGTACGCCGTACATTTCCGCGACTTGTGCGTGTGCAGCGTGCATTGTTTCTTCTCTACAGGGATGTAGTGGAGCTGGAACGCCGTTCTGGCACCACTTTTTTACTTTCTCGTATACAAAGAGAAAGTATTGTAATCGTCAAAAAATTCGAACTCGAGATTTTCACGAATCTCCACGTTTTAGACCTCCCTGAGTCCGAAAAACACAATTTTGGAATTATGTCTGTCTGTGAACACGATAACTCGAAAGCTATTAGAGATACGGGGATGAAATTTGGTATGTGGTCTTTAAACATAATTTTTAGATTTCTTTCAACTTTTGGACAAAATCCGTCAACGGGAAGTCTGTCTGTATGTTCGAGGTCATGCGAACGCTATAACTCAAAAACTTGAAAAGCCAGATGGATAAAATTGGGTACACAGTTTTATCGTCATGAATGTAGGTCCGTATAAAATTTTGGGCCAAATCCGTCAACGGGCTGACTGTCTGTCGGTCTGTATAATAGCATACTTGTTAACTCCATGCGCATGCGTAAATGCCTGTGCAAAGAAGGGATACTCCGAAAACTTGGCAGTTTGCCAAAAACCAATTCTGGCGGCGAGATTTTGTAAGGAAGCAAACATTTAGGGCGTCTCGTTTTACTTGCGTATTGGAAGCAATCTCTGCGCATGCGCAAGCTATTCTCCTGTTCTCTTCTCCGCACCCGGAACTTGCATTGCTCGAGTTTGATAAAAAGAAATAAATATTGCGAAGTTTTAATACATACGTATCTTTTTGAATATAATTCTTCACCTCAATATTTTACTATCACTATAATCAGCAATGAAAAACCTTCTGATAGTCATTGCATTCTGGGTTACAGTTGCTTCGAACTTTTTATCAACGCAGGGGAAAGGGAAATGACATATATTTGAAAAGTATACGAAAAAGTTTAGGGGAGGCCACTCTCGCTGGTTTCAGGAGAAAATTGTGAAAATGTCCTTAAAACAGCACGAATTTTGTCACCCAAGTTAGAGCGCCCTGGTATTCCTTATTTTGCGACTACATCACTGCTTCTATACCTCTTTTTTTGTATCGTTTCAAACTGAACTGAGACCGCGGTGTCCTAGTGATAAGGTGTCGGCCGCTGAGCCGGAGGACTCCGGGTTCTAAACCCGATTCCACTGAAGATTCGTCGTGTATTGTTGCACGTTAAATCATACTTAGGGAGACAGAACGCCGCCTTGTGCCCCTGCGTCTTGTAGCCATTCCAGCTATTTTAGGGTTTGGGTGGACAACCTTAGGGAGACAAACGTTCTCCCGCTGGTGTGGAGCGGAAGTTTGGAGAGGTGGTTGCCAGCTCGGATGTCGTCTTTGTCATCTAACCGCGGTTCAAAATGAGGAGGTCCATCCCAAAATAGCCCTCGTGATGCTTCAAAACGGACGTTAATATAATCAAACTGAACTTTACTATTTTTACCCTATTCATGTGATCTGATATATTTTGTGACTTGGCGAGTGAGTTGATTTAAATTATAAAAAAATGTTGCAAATCTTAATAAAATAAAACATTTGAGTATTTTTGCTTTAGAAGTCATAGAAAATACAAGAGATTTACTGGAATTTATCTCGAAGTATCATTCCGAGAGTGATGAGGAAATAAATGAAAAAAAACCACAAGGAACAGAAAAAAACGACTCTGGATTAAATCTAAGGAATACGAAACAGCAGAATTGGTAATAAACTATGTAAATAATTTGCGGTAAATAAAACGTGGAAGAAAATTACATCACATAATAGCTCAGCTGGATGCAAAATCACTTATCGCCGTATAGCTGGTGAATATAGAAAGAATTAATGTCCTGCGGGAATATAGTTCCATTCTGAAAGTTCTGCTGTTTCATTATATGAAGCACAGTAATCACGTGGATGGAAATAGAGGCCTGTCCATGGTGGCGAGAAAAATGCTGCGCCAGCCATATGAAGATGGTGTGAGAAAACTGAATGCAATAATAGCTGCATTCCAAAATCGTGGTTGGAAAGAACCAGAAAAATTTTTATTTCTGTTAATTAAAATGTTCTGGAAAAACTTAGACAACAAACATTTGAACCGCCAACTAACTATATCTATGAAAGATGTATTTAATTGGTGTAATTCCGGATGGAATGTTCCTGTCGAAGAATATACGCCGTTTGTGTTTAGTTTAATTAAGTTATATTAACTACCCGTTTTGGAGCAATACAAGGACTACTTTTGGACGGACCTACTAGTTTTCAACCGCGGTCAGATGACGAGAACGATACCCGAGCTTGCACCTCCTCTCCAGACTTCCGCATCACACAAATGGAAGAACCATTTGATCGTGTGAAAGACTTATGCTATAAATAAATGAAACTGAGTGGAATCCGAAAATTTTATTGGCTGATGCCATCAGTGTAATAACTAATGGCTTCAGAGCTGTTTTGGACTTCCCTCGCGACGATTGACGTGCTGTTTCCATGTAGTAAAAAAAAAAAAAGATTGATGGCAAACTGCTTGGCATTAAAGACAAAGATGAAACAAGAAATGATATTGAATGTCTTCATTTAAGCTCTGATGATAATACCTTCAACTTAGTGTATTATTTTTAAAGAAATAGGAGGAAAAAGAATGATGCGAATATCGCAACATTCACAGAATACTTTAAATCGAATAGCTTACCAGAAATCGCTACTGATATATAGGAGCTCGGAATTATTTTCCTATCACCAATGTTGGATTAGAGGCAACCAATGCGCTGATAAAAAAAAAGGAACATACATTTCGTGAGCGTCTCGCTGTTAGTCAGTTCCTTGAAATGTGTGAAAATGCGATTGTGAAAAAATTGTCAAATGAACGTGATCCAGTTAACCCGAATTACAAACCATTTTAAATGAAACTTCATCTAAAATGGTTTGCATGTCCCCACAAAGACTTGGACAAAACCAAATCAGTGGGAAATATTAGAAGTCGAAATTTTATTAGGAAGAAACGGAAACCAATTTGCGTTTTATTTACTATCTTTACAGGTGAAACAGAATATAAATGCAGAAGTGAAGAAATTCATATGAAAGGGCATATCTCATATGGAGCTTTTTAGATGAATATAAAACTGAATACAAAAACTGTGAATGGAAAGTGATAGTATCTGCCTCTGGCAGTAATGGTTCTGTTTCCACATATTCGTGTCCTGTTTATATTTGTAAACATAGCGCTTAGGCATGTTAATATTTATAGGGCAAGAGAAAGTGCCAAACGAGCTAAATGTTTACTTCTTGGGCGAAACGTAATAGAGGTCGGCCCATTTGAGCCAAAAATGCTCTTTTAATACAATTAGTATTGTTTAGTAATGTATTAGTTTATATAATATGTTTATTTACTTTGTGCTAAAAGTAACTTTTACTCGTGCTTTATACATTTTTAAAGCTTTTTTTCATTTTTTGTAATAAATTTTTTATAATATCTATATTTTTTATTTCCTTTTATGAGTTAGCAATCCGCCCAATTTAAAATCGTTGATACTATGTCTTAAAAATTGAGTTTGAATGCAATGTATTCAATTTATAGTTCCATGTACAAAGTGAAAAATTTATAGTTCCGTGCACAAAGTGAAAAATTTATAGGGCAAATTATCAAATTTATAGTGCAAGGTATTTGAATTATAGCTCAAAGTATTCGGATTATAGTGTAAAGTATTCGAAATATAGTTCCATGAATCAAGTGTAAAGTATAAAATTTATAGTGTAAAGTATTCGAATTATAGTGCAAAGTATTCGAATTATAGTGCAAAGTAAGTATTTGAATTATAGTGCAAAGTATTTGAATTATAGTGCAAAGTA
>BGPR01001767.1:165324-222991 GCA_013235015.1 Araneus ventricosus
AGTATTTGAATTATAGTGCAAAGTATTTGAATTATAGTGCAAAGTATCCGAATTATAGTGCAAAGTATCCGAATTATAGTGCAAAGTATCCGAATTATAGTTCAATGTACCAAGTGCATACTATCTAAATTGAAGTGCAATTATATATTTCCCAAAAGAATATCTTATTTTTTTTCAAAGAAATAAAAAAAAAATCTTAATTGATTTCAGCTGTTTTAATTTTGCCCTGTCTGTTTTTAAAATTAATATTAAATCAGCGCTAATTTGTTTACCCACGCATGAATTACTTACTCGAAAAATGTTTTCTTTTTAAGTGAAATTGTTTCTTTATAAACTTATTTTAAATGAAAAAAAGACATTTTGCAAAGGTATCTAAATAGAAAAACTCCTTTGTAGTGATTAATACATGTATTTTTATGTTGTGTATTATTAATATATTTCTGAATATGAGACAGTATAAAAAATTGCCTCATTGAAATTAAGTTCTTCATTTATTTGAAAAAAAAAACTCCTGGAGTGTTAAAGTTTATCGAAGATAATGCTCTTAGGTGCTTAAACAAATTCATAAATGGTTTTAAGAATTTATTGCAAAATTACATTCGTTGGGATTTTGATTTATTTTTTTTCATCCAAAAAAAATTGCAATAAATTTTTCAGCATACCTTTTTCAAAAAATTTCGAAAATAGTTTTTCCCGATACAATAGTATTCCACAAAAAGAAAAAAAAACTTATTATTATTTTTTTTAAATTGCACATAAAAGAGTCAAAATTCTCACCCCTTAAAAAAAAATTTCCGAAAAAATTTTAAAGAAATTAATTTGGATTGAATTAAAATCTTTACTTAATAAAGCTATACTTTTCATGAATTTCATATTGAACATTTGCAAAAAAAAATCCTCAAAAGCATCAAAAATTTGCAATATGAATTTGCAATTTCACACTATTTTTATTCAATAAGACTTTCGTGAATAACTTCGCAAAAATTTAAATTTTTATAGCAATTTCAAATGTTCAATTATATTATTTTAAATCAAAATTATTTTTGATGTGATGCCTTTTTATTTAAGCCGAAGAAACCTCACGGTTTCCACTCCAATTTACAGCTGTTTTTTTATATATATACGTGTACAATATAATGTTCTTATCTCGACACATATTTAAAATTTTGTTTGGCGCAGTATAGTCAACGTAATGGCTCTTGGCCTCCCCCCCCAAAAAAAAGCCAACAAACCATCCACTCCAATTTATTTTTGAAATTTCGAAACTAATATTAAAGAACTTAATAAAATCACCTGCAACATTATCGATTTGTTAAAATTGAGAACTAGAAAGTAATTTTGTAAAAAAAATTATTGATAGTGTCATTATTCAATTCACAGTTGATGTTTAGATTATAAGATACCCTTTCTATGACACATCAGAGTCGCTGATTATGGATTTAGTTATTTCGAATTATGAATTTTGGCGAAATTTACCCAACACTCTTCTTTTCTAACTTCAACACCGCACCAACATAAAGATATACTTGACTCAAGAAAGATTTTACACTAGGTCTATATACATTCAATGCTTTTGTCAATTTTCAATGTTATCTTTTAATATATCATTTAGGTTATATTTTTCCATTGTTTTATTGAAGCTATAAATAAAAAAAAATTACATGATATATAAATGACTGCCTATCACCTAAATTCAAATTTAAATAATGGAAAGAGCATGACACATAAAATGGCTAATTTATTTTGTAATTTTATTCTTGATTGAAACACACAATACATTTTCTGCATATTAGGTAGTATTATTTTAAAATTGCTCTCTGTAGTTCATATTTTAGTTTGTTGCTGTGGTTCCATCCCGTTGCAAACATTTTTATACAAATTTAAGAAGATCTATTAACATGTTTAAGCTGGTTATCACTGAAAGGCAATTCATTATTCTTCCTTAGTTTTTAAACCTGTTAAGCTACTGCTTTGAAAGACGAGTGCGCCCCCTTGACTTTCTTGTAGTATACTCCCAAATAACAACGTAATGTGTAGAGGTAAAAACTTATCAAGCCTTTTCATGTTGGCAGATTTTTTTTTCAAAATTATACCAGACCTGGACCTGGTGTCACCAGACATAAACTCTGAACTGCTCCTATTGATTCAATAATTGACGAAACTGCATGCTGTTTTTTTTTTTCTATTAGATTCAAGATTTTCTTATCAATATAATCGTTCTAAGAATTTTTTCGTTTCGGGCATGGGATCATTTCATTTTTTTAGTTTTACTAAAAAAAACTCAAGAAAATAAGCGTTCTTCCCAAAATAGAGCTCGGTGGTGAATTTTGTTTTCCGACTAATTTCTTGTTTTCAATCCTTTTTTTTATCATTTAAAAGGCTTCTGCAGTATTTCATTATTCTTTCGCCACCATTTATAAGTGAAATTTGTGTCTTTTTTCAGTTGAAATATCAGGTATTTTCCAGACACGGGGTAACTTTTTAAATTTTCCTTCCACGGGCTTGAAATTTGATTTATGCTTTAATTTTTGCAGTAGCACACCGTACGCGAAAGGAAAAAAAAATTCTAACTCCATTATTTCTTAATTCCGACTGAAGAGGTTAAGTCTAGAAGGAGGAGGGTTGTTTTGGTATTAAGACCTTGTACTAAATTTCATTTATCTAAGTTCTTGTGTTTCTGATTTATTGTGTTGATTATACATACGGATAGATAAACAGTATTGAATCAAATTAGCGTTGAAAGTGAGGTATAGGCTCCTTACTTCATCAATTGCCCTATAGTTCTTATAAGAGCATAAAATGCTGCTTTGAAGCAGTAAATATGAAACCAAAGTTTCATCGTTTCAAGGAAATTATTTAACTGCTATTTTTACCGAATTGCATTATTTTCAAACATTTACTCGTATTTAAAATGAATTTGCTTGCTAAGTCAAAGAAACAATGAACTAAAATATTTCTGCTGTTAATTGCGAGTTTTCCTATTGCAGTAATTTAATTAAACAAATGAAATTAAATCTTAGCACAGTATTTGAATTAATTTATATTAAAATCGACGTTAGATATTGTGAATTGAATCCGTCCAACAAAATTATAAAAAAAGTTCCTTTTGAAATCCTGGAGTGTAATAAAAAAGTTACTGAACCAAACAAACAAGTATTTTTCTTTGTATCTCTCAAAGGGGGTTGTGAATGACAGTTACATGTTTCGCAATTCTTCAATGGCCTTTGTCCATAACTTAAGCAATTGAACCCCTCCCCTGCGTCAACCGGTGACCGTGTAAGCTCCCAAGTTTGTGAGATCAAATTTCCAACTTCCCCTTCTCTAGACAAGACGGGGTGCAGCCCTGTCCTCTCTAGGTGCACGAAAATGGACAATAACGCTCTATAATAGGTCCCGACCGTGCTTTCCATTCCTCCACCATTTCTCAAAATCGGGCAAGGAACTGGTTGTCGTTTCACTCAATTCAGCGAATGTGGTATGCTTTTTTTTACTTCGGAACAAAAAAATATATATGTTTATTTTTTTTTATTCGCCATGGAAAAATTGAGCCTGCTGATTTCAAAATTAATTTTACTTTTTCCAAGTTGGCTCTAGTTTTTGAAATAATGCAAATTGTCATCATTTGAATCGTATTTACAGTAAAATGTGCTGCAAAAAGTAAGAAAAAAATTATTTCGATTTTCAGAGGGAAAATTTGCGAATTGGCGAGAAATAAATAATTTCCTGTCATATATCCCTTTCAAGTTTTTTTGCTTCTAACACATGCAGAGTTTTCTTTCAAATTATAAGAAACTTCCAGAAAACTCGAAAATATGTTACAGAAGTATTGCATTATAATTTGAAGTAAATACGTTGAATATTAGAGGAAATATGAGTATTTAAACTAAATAATTTTTTACTGCGCATGTGCGAGACGTAGTGTGATTTTTCTTTTATTACTTCAACGACAGATATATACAAAAATATATGAAAAATTCCAGTTGAAACCTGTTAAAATTCAGAAAGATATCAGCATTCAGTGATTTAGTATTAATTTCACATTTCTCGCATTTTACGAAATGGTCCTTAATTTTGGCACAGCAGTATGCAAATGAAAATACGTATAATCGCGCGCGCGCGCGAAATTCTACTAAACATCTTTGATTTGCAAATTTAATGCTACTAATGCAAATTCATTTAAAAGTATTAATTTTAAAGTTCTTTTAAGATAGTACAAAAATAATCCTACATAGTATGGGAATCAATAGTTGAAATTTAAAATCAAACGTTTATCGTAAAAGTGAGAAAAAAGCATACCATTATGGCATATCTTGAGTACCAATTACACATGTATTATATGATTTATCTACATGCAGGTACGCATGTAATTAAAATAATCTTTAATCGTCGTCTGACGTGCTGATTGTCCATGGATATTGAGTACAATATTATGAATCGAATTAAGTTCTGTGAATGTTTCTATTTACAATTCTTTTTTAAAAAGTTCAAAGTTCTTCAATGGAGTCCATTGCGTCTTAAAAGGAATGTGGATAATTTTTAATCATCGCTTAAATTACCTCCAGACTATTTGTTTCTGTTAATCAATTGTGAATGCTTTCGAAGTCATTATATCTTTATCACAGTTCACATACTAGGAAAAGGAGGAAATTTTCTCATTTTAGAGCGGGGAAAACGACTTATACCGAAGCTTTGCGTCGTATGAACGAAGCCCCTTTAACAAATAAGAATGAATCGGGACTGTGATGATACGACGTATAAAAAGAAACGACGAGGAACGTATAAACGGTGCTTTACTGTATTTTGTTTGTTTAGGGTAAAACTTGTGAATTTCAGCTTCAAAACAAGAATAGTATTCGTTATTTCAGAACGTATGCCAATAATACAGAAAGCAACAAAAATGAACATACATTTAAGAAAGGATTCGGCTACCATTAAAAGGAAATTATTTAAAAACCGAGCCAACTTATTTAATTTTCATTTCATTGGAATTCATGCAACATCATCATGTTTTTCTTAACATATAATTATGATTCATCTGTTTTATTTGTTGAAATTCATTTCTTTATATCTTTCATTAATATTGTTTTGAATTTTATTCTTTAAGTTATATTTGAAACTCCATAGATACTAAAACAAAAATTGCAGCAAATTTTTTTCTGGTCAAGTGTGTCCATTTTTAAGTTTACTTTTCAATTTTGATACGAGATGATATCCTTATAAATATCAACGTCGCTATTTTTAAATAATATTTTGGTTCAAAATGAAAATAAAAGTTTCAAATGAAATAATCAATTTGAAACTTTTCGGTGCCTCTGGGCCACAGTCTATTTAGACCATTGGATAAAACATCCCTGCTAATAGCTGCACATTTTTGCGTTCAACTGAAACAGTCTAATTTGATTTCTTAGAGCATTCACACATAGACACAATTCGTGTTCCTCGCAGGCCCAGCATTAGCAAGTGCGGGGCCGAATTGGAAACAATTTTTAATCATTGGCGGCCTGGCCCGCGTGGGCGGGCGCCCCTTAAACATAATCTAGTATGGGCCCCGAAGATGTGTGTGCTTGAAAGAGAGAGGGGGTGAACTTTTTTTCCAGAGAAATTTTCCTCCGGCTTTTCTAAACCAAAGCAATATAACCAAAGCTTATAGTTCCTCACGGAACTTCTTTGCAAAGTCGGGACACATCACCCCCGGCAAGAAGGGAGAGATGACCCCTCTGGTGATGAAGGTAGCGGCCTTGCAGGTGACGAATTAACAGGCTTGATGGACAAGCGAACCAAGAAAATAGCCTTTTCCGGGCCGCAAAACTGTTGCCGTGGAGGGGGGGAAACGTGTAATTTTACCGAATGGCTTCTATGCAGTGGAGACACTCATTCTTTTCTTGTATTTATGTCTATGGGGAGGCCTTATTTGGTCAAGTTACAACGCTATAAAAGAGCGAAACGATTTCGGTGTTACTTTTCTGATGAATAATTGGGGAGAGGGTATTGCTGTTTTTATGCAGCAAAGAGAGAGTAGCTCGTTTAACTATATGAATTTAATTACGTCAGCCAACTTTAAATTCGCCAAGATATTTAATTTTCTGTAAGCTGACGGCATTGAAAAATTAAAAAACAGTGGTTAGGGAATGTATTAATATTTGAACCATTTTTTTATGCTGTATGTGTTGCATCTAATGAAATTAATGGCTTAGACTATATTAACCTAATTATGGAATGAATATTTAACCTAATCAAACACAAAATGAATAAAATAATATCCAGGGAAAATTTTCTGACTGTAAGTGGAAAGATGGGTTTTTAGATAATTGTTAAAATGTAAATCTATCAAAATAATATAGTAAATAGGTCTAAAAAGTAAATTTAATTGAAGTAACGAAGAAAGAAAAAAATTGGACTAAAATACTGGTGAAACAACAAAAATAGAATACAATTTATTAGACTTTAATACATCAAAGGAAGCTTTTATATCGTAAGATCAAACTAAATTTTTATACTATGTCTTTGTTTTTTTCAAATACTAGATTTATGATTTGATTTGAATTGAAAGTTGATTGACTTTCATTACAATACTGGAAATTATTTTTAAAAAGTTATGCTTACAAATATTTTTAAAAAATTTCAAAGTTAAGGAATAAATTGAACATCAACTAAACTGGCATGATTTTAAAAATAATATTTTTGAATAATTAGAATAATATGTAAAAATGTTAGATGTGATTATATTTTTGGAAATTATCGTTGAAAAAAATTCCAAATTCTTCTTAATTTTTAATTAATTAAAATTAATCTCTATAAGGTCTTCTGTAGTATATAGTACCAAATTTTGTGGCCTTAGGCTAAACGAACTCTAAAACATCAAAAAATAGGCAGACACCCAACAAATATATTCTCTTTTCTTATTTGTAGACATCTGCATATAAAACCCTGATCAAAAGTAAAAAATAGAATTACATTATGGTACTTCGTGCTACATTTTATTGCATAAAAAATAAAATGCAGCTATTCCACAATAAACTTATAATTTTCTTGTTTCCAACTGAAGTATTTGAAATTGATGGAGCATAAAATTTTAGTAACTTTAGTATTTAGCATTAAAGCCTCCCGCTAAGCACATCTATCAGAAATACCACTAAGCACGTTGTCACCAGCCCCGCGCATCGTAGCAATGAGTATGGAAGCTCCCCTTTCTCCTGGGAGGGTTTAAGGACGTGATGGAGACATTTCGTACGTCCCCAGGAAGTTTCGTGCTGTGTGGGAAAAAACACAGCAAACAATAGATATTTAAAATATCGTAAATAGGATGAAATCAATAAACGAAAGGTCAAAATGGGAGGAAAAGCAAAAGTACCCAAGAACAGCACATCGTTCGATGCCTATCAAATTTCATAAAAAGGGAAAAGCAATTGATATTGAAAGCAAAAATCTACACAACAGAAAATACCAAGGATATGGATAGTGAAGTCAATGAAAAAATCCAATACGGAAAAACAGAAGAGCCACCAGAAGCTGGGAGTCAGAAAAAAAACCATACCAGCGGACAGAACATAAAAAAATCACCTTCTTACGCCTCTTTAAATTCTCTTCAAAAATTTCACCTGAAACTTAACAAATTTTTCTGATCTTACTCGGCGATGTCTCGTTCTCTAGAACACTATGGAAACAGCCAGGTTTGTAATCATTAGACGGATGGGTGAGGTTATAAGAACTAGTATAAGTGCATTCGAAAGTTAAGTGGTCGGCATCCCCCAGACACCAGCAGAGGCACAATGAACTATTTATAATATACAATGTATTTAAATACAAAGGAAAAGGACCATGCTCTGGAACAAATATTATAAGTATTTGTTATGGGTTAGAAGGTTAAGATTATCTTTGGGAATATACCTTCTAACTCTGATACCTTTGTCAGAGCCGTCCCAGTATCGTTGTCATTAATCGAAAATGAAATTATGTAATTGTTTTTTCAAGTATGAATAAGGTTCCGGAATATTAATTAATTGAAAATCGGTTGTAGCAGATTGACATAGTGGTCGTCCAGCTCGTTTCCCGGGATTAACCCAAGACAAGCCGACCAACCCTTCCACCTTAAGCATATTTAGTGTATTGTCGTTAATAAATTTAGAATTGCATTTATTTTTCTTTAGAATTTTAGTTGACGAGCGTCTGTTTGTAAAAATGGTAATTTTGGTTCCGTTCTCAAAGGCAAAGCTAGCAGCAAAATTACTTGCCGGCAGCACAACCTATAAAACAGAATTATATGAGGCCAATTTAAAACAGTGCGTCTCCGTAAGATTATTGTTTTTAAAAATGCACAACGTGCCCCGACATTGGAAACTATTTCGGAGCCATCAGTGTATACCTCAAATTCCGGATTATCATTACTATTTGGAAAATCAATAATTTTATGTTTCATAGGAATATCATTAATTTTAATATTATAATCAAGTTTATTAACGTCTAAAATGAACTCAAATTCCGAAAACATTTTATACCAGATTTGAAACTTAAAATAAAACATTTAGCAACAACATGGAAAGGAGGTATTCCCAGGGAAACGTTAAGTGCGTTAATTGGGATAGTCCGTTAACACTTTCTTTGCTAATGAAATCTATTGAATTGTATGTAACTTAGTAATTTTTTGTTTGGTTAAACGTCCTCCCCATACGGCTGCTACGTTGAGGAGAGCATTTGCGATCTTTATGTTGTACCATTCTTTTAATAAATGTATGCTGGTACCCCATTTTGACACAGTTATTCTATTAAAATTATTAGCAGTATATACATTTTTTATGTAAGTTAAGAATATGTGTGATCCAGGTAAGTTGATTATCTATAAATATTTCTAAAAATTGAATTGAGACGGCTATTTTGATGGTTCTGTTGCCTAGTTTAAAAACTGTTGATCGCTAGAAAGTAGAAAGACCCTTTTTTTTATATATTGTTATTCTGTGGTCCTCTGAAAACTATAGCCAGATTTTTCTCGGCTGAAATTTTCAGCTTAAGTTCTTTCAATTGGTTACTCAATGCATTCAAAGCTATTTTAACAGAATATTCAAGTTTCAATCTAGAGTCGGCATTAACGATCTCAGCTAAGTCCTCAGTGTAAGCCTGTAGGCAAAGTGAGTTTTTATTTAATAGTAAAATTTAATTAAAATAAAAATTCAATAAGTGGGGCGCCAAAGCAGAACCCTGAGGACACCCCTGGCTAACCCCATCAGTAATAATTTCTAAATTTTCTTTGTAAGTAACATATCTATTGCTTAAATAGTTATGTATTAAATTACCAAAACAATATTCAATATTATATTTTTCAAAAAAGAAAAAAAAATGCTCCTCAGTCAACGTTGTGAAAAGCCACCCTGATATCAATAGACACCAGTGCGACACCTGACGTGACTTCCCGACAAGAGAGAATTAATTTTATTTACTAGAGAATCGACGGTCGCTTCGCAGTTTGATGATTCGCGGAAGCCAAACTGCTGCTTGTGAATCAAGTTATTAACATTGCAAAATTTATTGAACTGTAAAATAAAAAGTATTTCAATAATTTTGCCCATAGTTGGCAATAAACAAATAGGTCGATAAGATTGAAATAAGAAAGGGTCCCTTCCTGACTTTAGCAGGAAGAATTCCCCGGTATTTCTCAAATTTTTGGGGAAATAAGAATATCTAAAGCAAATATTTATAATTTCAAGACAAAAGGACTTATCCTGTTTAAAAATTGCGGCAAGCATATTATAGTCGATTCGGTCCAAGGCGGGGTCCTAACCTCCTTTTAAATTATTTAAAACATTTCCAACTTCCTTTACTGTAACCTCTTCAAGAGATTGAAAAGAAAAATCACTAACAGAAGGGAGATTAACCTATTTGTTTGGAAAAAAATTATTTAACATATATGTGACCCTTTCTTGAATTGAAGGTGAACTAACTGCTGGAACATTTATATTAATGTTTACCTTTCTGTTTAATTTCTGAAAAGCGATTTTAAATGTATGTCCAATGAAAACTTGATCCGGTCGATTTGTAACTTAGTCTTTGTGTCTTTAAGAAAAAAGTCAATTCAGATAAAAAAAAAGTATTTCAATTTTGGAATAAACATTTGAGGTTAAAAAGAAACAGAGTTTCCGCTCTCTACAGAAGATTTAAAAGATATAGAGATAATGGAGAAACCGAGGAGTTGATCCAAGCCGCTGGCCTTGCGTATAGAACAGAACGTAGAGAACTTAAGAAACTGATTAATCAGACAAGAAGAAAGACATTGGAGACTTTTTGTTTCAATTACTATTAAAAATTCCAGCTATCCAGCATAAATCATAAACGATTAAATGTAGGACAGGGTTGCTCAGATGCTTTATGCTTCACATGGGCTTTCCTATCACGCCTTTTCGTTTGGCTCATTAGGTAAAAAAAACCCGAATATTTTCATTATATCTTACAAACACAAACAGTTCGAAATGAAAACAGGACATTGAAGATGACTTTTCACGTTTTGTACCATCTCGTGTCTTTCTGTTCTACACAATGAAACGGCACTGGTACACTTTTATCATCGCTTAGGATCTTGGTCCCAGTCAATTGAAAACGAGGCAAAGAACATTACAGTATTACAACGACGGTAGGAATAGCTTTCTCTCGCAATAGCGGCAGGTGAAAAAACTAGGTTCCGCCCTTTTCAGTCTGAGTTGAAAATCTTCACTGGAAGCTCATAGATTCTCCGCCAGAAAAAGCACCGTTTTTACAATCAGTCTTTTCCCGAATCTTGCCCGCGTTACGCCTTATAACTCGTCTTGAGACAGCAAAGAATCGTTGTTGGTCGAGGTTTTGTGTGGTCTCTGGTCCTTTCCCGTGAAATGTCGGTAAATACTCGGACATGGACATCAAAGGACAGGGAGTGGATGGAAGGAGACCTCCGTACAGCTTGTTCACTGGTTCCTACTGCCTGTTGTAGATAGTGTTGTTTTTCCAGTCATAGTGTTGTTAGCGTAGTTTTTAGAAGTTTAAAGTAGATTATTCAGCGAAGTAATGAATTCATTAAAGAGTTTTTGGACCTGTACGAGTGAGAACTATCATATGGAATCCACAAAATTATTAGGAAATGAATGAATGAATTTAACATTTTGCTATCCCTTTTTAAATATATTCAATACGAAAATGCCATAATACTTATTTCGAGTTTAGTTTTTTAAATATTAATAATAAAATATTACTTTTGTGCAAAAATTGTCATAGTTTTTTAAAAACCATTCATTTATTCTATTTTTGTTGGGAATTTTGAAGCTAAGAGGGGCGTTCCGAAAGTAAGTGTCGTCATATTTATTCACAAAGAAGATGTAATTCAAAGTGATCAAACACATTGTCATAACCTTTCCTTAATTCACAACAGAAGGAGCGGCATCAGAGAAGCAATGACGCATGCCCTGATTGCCGAAGAAGACAAAGAATCAGCAGACCGCCATGCCCGAGTTCAGTCTAGTGCAAATCAGTATAGCAGATAGGCGTGTACTCAAAACGTGGTCGCAAATGGAAGTGCGTGCTGTCATGCGCTATGAATGGGCGCGTGGGATTAGTATTTTAGATACTCAACGACGCCTAGAAAGTGCTATTGGAGATGACATCATGTCCTGTCAAATGGCAGTGCGCTCATGTCCAATGTTTAGTGAAGGTAGGCTGAGTGTGGAAGATGCAGAAGGATATGGGCGCCCCTCCACATCCACGTCCGTAGGCGTCATTGGATATCTAAAGTACTACTTAAAATACTTTCCTGTCTACTTACTTGACACATATTCCCTTAAAAAATGAAGTCTTAAAATATTTTTGAGAGGATATAAATCCATTCAAATGCAATTAAGGTCCATTTAAATGCGAAATAAATGGCATTAAATTGATTTTAGTTTGTTAAAATGGTTAATTTTAATTTTATATTTATTTTATGAGTTTCAGTATTATAATTAGTTCTTCCACCTTTCATTCAATAATGTCATCAACCAACGCCTTTTGAATTTTACCGTTTTTTTTCTTGAAAACTCGCCACTCAACAGCACAAAAGCCGCTGCTTCCTCGTCACTGTCCGATTCATCAACTTTATTTATCTTTAGTAAAAATTATTTCCTGAAAAAAGCGAGATTTGAAGTTCGAAGCAATTTTAAACAGAAGGAGTAACACGGTGTTTCCTTGGGAGGGGATCGACAAGAAGTCGCTAACCGGCGGCAATTCGAGATTTCAATTATATGTGTCACGGGACTGGTCGAATTCCGACCGGCAATAAATCCCCCACGACTGGAGTAGATCGGCGAAAAACTGTCTATGGGAACGGGATTAAAGAACCTCGAGTCTTTCAACACAAGACCCGGCAAGGTAATGCTTTCGTTCTTCGATCGCAAGGGCTTCATCGTCGTATTCACGAAATACTGCGAGAAACAGGGCTTTAAAATTGACGATGAAGTCGAGGATTTGTTCAAACAGCCGTCAATGGATATTTCTCACAATGGGAGAAATGTCGAAACAACTGCTGGCAATACTTTTGAGTTTCGTTAAATAATTCCCATGAAATAACCTCCGCGTCGTTACTTATTGATCATACATAACAGAATCAGTTTGGGACATTCTTCTCTAGAAAAATACCAGTAATGCTAGTCACTCATAATTAATGTAAGGTAAACTTTGGTAATTGGGTACACATTTGACAACATAAAAAATTTATTAAGAGTATACAGAAATATTTTTCTAGATGTAATTTTCTGTTCTTTAATTTTCAGAGCATATTACAGCGTTCAGTAGACTTTACCCTTTAAACTTCCCTGAAACTAATCATTTGTTTAACCCATTAACGCCCAGCGTCCTCATTTGAGGACAGCGAATAAAAGAGCGTTTAGAACCATTTTTATTTTTGAAACGGTTTCTTTACCTTTTACATTACGATGAATATTCCTACAAATTTTCATACAGCTGCGAATATTTATAATTTCGTGATTTGCATCGTCGTTTGGGGACTTTTCAAGCCTCGCAGGTACATTTGGTTTTCGCGCAGCTCCATCAATTAAAAACAAGTAGATTACTTAAATCTATTATAATACTTTATTATAGAGTACTATGTTAACATATGATGGCAAATTATTTTGTAATTGTGAAATTTTCGTTTTCAAAAATGATGTTATATAATGCTGTCCTCATTTGAAGACGCTGAGCGTTGCAGCTAACTTTTATTCAGATTTTTAGAATCCATCTTGGCATTTTGTGCGTAAAGATTGAATAAAAAAAAACTCGTTCAACTTTTTCAAAGCAAATACTCATATTTAATCTTAATTTTAGGAAAATATAATGCAATAACTATGTATCGTAAGTGTTTTAGGAATGATGAAGCTTGAGAATATTTGTTTTTAGAGCAAATTGAAGCGGATATTATTGCAATTCCATCGGCAGTTGACAATTTAACCGATTAAAAAGATTTTGATGATGAACGTGCAATTATACATGCAATTTCTGATATAGCAGGTACAGCTGAAATCAAAATTTCAGATACATTAATGAATATTATCGATTTGGATCAAGATTATGCAGAACTACCTCCATCAGAAGTGAAATGGAAACGGAAAATGACAAAAGTAAGTTGGTCGAAAGTTGATCCTGAATATGTAAAATTCAATGAAGAAATAAGTATATATATAAAATTTCAGAAGTATCATAAAGAAATGCGCCTGTTAAGTTTAACAGAAATGTTTGAAAACATTTTCACTCAAGGAGTATATGACCTGATCCTAAATGACAATCTCAAATGATGATAAAGTGAAAGATACTCCAGATTAAACTTTTTTCTAAGGATGATAAGGATATTTAAGTATTTAAAAGTATTTCATTAATGGAATTTTTAAGCATTTTTTTATGTATAGTGTGATTTGATTCAGTAACTTCTTGTTAAATGTGTCCAGTTTATCTATATTTTTATTAGGAAAAAATTAAAATTTTTTTAACCCCAAAATGCAAAATTTAGTCTATATTTTTTAAGAATATTAAAAAATAAAATGAAATAAAACAAACTTGTCTAAATATTTAATAAAAGACTTTGAATAGGCCTTTATTGCATTTTTAATATGTTGTATCAAAGCTTATTGGCTTCAATAAAAAGACTTTTATCACTGGAACGCCGGGCGTCCTCAAATGAGGACGGGCTGTAATTTCCCAACTGATAAAACAATTGCTTGTATTTCACATTTTTTTTACTCTAAGTACTCCATAATAACTTAGATTTGGTATATTCATCAAATTATATTCAGAAGATTTAATTCGGGAGTTAACTGGTTAAATGTAAAAATTATTTTATAAATTTTAAATATGTGGTCATATCTCGTCGAGACAAGTGGAAAACGCTTCCTCCTCCTAAAATTTCGAAATAACAAAGGGAAAATACTTTTAAAGTTTGAGAGTTCTATAGGTATTTAATAATATTTAAGTGCTGGTTTCATAATTAAAAAATAATTTTAATATTTTTATTGTAGCTTTAAGTGAGATGGACAATGATATCTACCTCTGTAGTACATTTTGTTCGTCTCAAATATTCTTAACTCGTTTTTAATCAAGTTATTATTTAATATTACATAAACCTTTCTCAAAAAATGTGTGAGTGTTCAGATACGTACTCGCGTATATGTGTGAAACAGCAGGAAAAGTAAAAAAAAATATTTTAACTACTTTTATTGAAAGCTCTTAAATTAATCCGATAATGTATCCTACAACCTCATAGGAGATATCGTATCACATTATCTAGCTATGGCACTCTCTGACATTGACTGAACTTGTCTACGTCTGCTAAACACTTTCGACCGACTATGCAAGAATTTATTCTGATCGTTTAATGGTGAATTAGTAATATACTGTGCAAGTTTACAGTTAAGAGAAAACAGAATTGTGTCATATTTCCTCGAAGGATGCATTAATACAAGTTCAAAAAATATTTAGAAAATATATAAATAAGAGAAAATTCTTATAAGAGGAATAACATATCCTCAATAACAGAGTCAGGAATTGTATATAAAAAATTATATACGGTCGTTCTTATAAGCAGATGAAAATCGTTTGGGGTCAAATAGACCCGAACAAAACAGCAGGATTAAGGAGCTTCAAAGTCAATTTTTGGTCGTAGAAGAACAGTATTTTAGCTAAAAAACTAGTGTTACTTCACCATATTAAATTAAAAAGGTATAAAATTTTAACAGCAGCGATTTGAAATATTTTATTAACGTCCATCTATACTTATAAAAGGCAATGTACAGGGTGTCCAACAAAGGACTCCCTGATTTTAAAATTAAATAACTCAGCAACGGAGATCGATAGAAGATTGAAACCGGTGGAATAAAATCTCATCAAGTTTCAAAATTAGTCACAAATCTTACCGACAGGTGGCGCTGACGTTGAATCGCTATTCAGAGTCAAGAAGAAAGCTGTAAACTGTCCATGCACACGAAAATGCACATTTTGAATCGATTGTGATAGGTTGCAACGATTGCCCGGTTTCAATCTTCTATCGATCTCCGTTGCCGAGTTATTTAATTTTAAAATCAGGGAGTCCTTTGTTGGACACCCTGTATATGTGCGTGCGTTTCCCTGCGATGTCCAGATGATTCTATCGCAATTACAGCCATGAAATTTGGCACACAGGTAGTCGCAATGATGCTTCAAAGGTCAAGAAGCCAGAATTTTAAAATTGAATCTAGAAATTTTTTATTTAATGTTTCGTGTTGGTTTGGGTTATTTTTGAAATATTATCGTCCAGAGTATCGTTTTTATAATTCTACAAAAAAAAATAGAGAAACCATCGTAAAGAATAAAAAAATTCTTTTCTAATGAAGTTTGTTTTAAAAGTTTCACTTATTTTCATGAATTTCTAGAAATTTGTTAAAAAATAGTAAGTTTTCACCAAAACTTTTAAAAATAGAAATTCAAATTACTCCTTCCGACGTTGTAATTTTTTCATCTTATCGAAATTTTTTGAAGTAATGAAAGGAACATTTATCCCTAATTTAAAACAAGAAGGGTTAAAATATCTTTATTGTTTGAATTTTTTCTGAAGAGTTCTTAACATATTTTTAGCAGATCACAATAAGTTTTACAATAAGATCAGTAATAAGTTTTCCTTCAAGTCTACGCTATCTGGAGGAGACAATTGAGTGAGGGCGTGATTTGGCTTCTTGCTATAATGTAACGTACTTGTCCATGCTTCGCGAGGTACTATTCATGTATAATTCTTACAGTCCAGTGGGGAAATACTGCATATGAAAATTTTATCTCTTTTTTTCAATCTGATAAATTTTGAATACATATGAATATCAGAAATTATGTTTTTATTCTAAACTAAGTAAAGATCGCATTGTTTTAAAGACGACTTTTTTTTCTCCTTTATTGCGCCTAAAGAAGAAAAGGCAGTACCGGCGTTCAGGTGCGTTCCGGCTGCAATACACCACTAGCTAGACGGCTTTAATTCAAAATATCATATGTCAACTATTTACTATTTTAAACAGGATCCGATATTTTATTACGTCAGCCTTATTGAATTATTACTCCATTTTAGCGGGCGAACCAGTTCTTTATTCCAAGAAACATGACAATTGTTTTCACTCAGTTTAAATTCTAATAGCATCGGTTGCAGCAAACTTTATAATTTCATTATCTTTTTCATAAACTTATTTTCAGTTAATCTCATTGTTACTAAAAAATAGGTGCGAAAAATCAATTATATATTCATTATTTGTTTCGATTTCGTTTTCAAAACTTTATTTCAAATCATTATAAGCCTTTTTTATTTTGTTGAAGTCATGAAGCCACGGACAACGTTTTGCGGGTACTGCTAGTTTAAAATAAAACACCATAATATATCACAACATTATATATCTTTTGTATTAACCCTCTGAGCGGCGCAAACGTCTTTTTACGTTTTTCATGTTCAGTTCAAAAGCGGATAGCTCGAATTTATATGTACATTTTCTTTAACAATCATGGATAAAGTGTTCTTAAGATTTTAGAGATATAATTAAATGCAAAAAATATCGATTCATTTACTTTAAAGCTAAGTTTTCTAACCTGATAGCTAAAAGTGCAAAATAATTGGGCGTACAGAGGGTTTTAAACGTGCATTGAATATGAGTAATTAAAAATTCCCCTTCAACAGAAAATATTTTTTAATTTTTATTATCTGGGAATGCCGATTTTTGAAAAAAAAGGCACTTATCGTCATTTTGGATGATAGGCACATTATTAGGAATTTATTCAAATCAGTTTGGGCTTCCTCTAAAGAATTCTACATCGCTTCCTCGACTTATATGGCATAACTTGAATGTTTGTAATTTGAGTCGGTACGTCATCTATGATGCCTTGTTTTCAGAAAGCCTGTTCGTACATGAAAGAATAACCAATTGATATTTTGAGGTCCCATGCCTTCGTGTACTTTGGTTTCACAATATTGAAAGGAATTTTTAAAATTTCTCATATTTGAACGAAAATGTAGTATCTGTACTGTTATTTGCTTACCACAGTAAAATAAGTTATATTATTCAAAGTATGATAATTAACAAAATTTTCAAAAAGCTTTTAATAAATTAAATAAAAACTTATTAAGACAGGTAACAAGAGAACAAGAAACAGAGAGTTTCTTACGCAGCATCTGCACATGTGCCAAAAACAGGATAAACCGACCGACATGTGTTGAGAGCAATCGGAAAAGGAAGCTCTGGTCAATAAGAATGAAATGTCATTTAATGGACTTACTCAATTCCCGAGTCTCTGGTTTTGATCCACTCTGATACAAATGTAGATTTCGTGACTGGCAAGTAAAGATAAAGCCATCATATTCTAGAAATGTCCTCGTTTCGAAAACTGTTCTGAAATCGGGAAGAAATAAAAAAATATTAATTTCCTTAAAAAACCTGATTTGGCTTATTTAATTATTAGTTGTTTAGACATTCATTTAACTCATAATAGTATATTAGAATAACCATTAAAAATTTCTATTAATCTTTTGCGTTCAGTTTGCTCAGTCTTTATAATATATTTTTCTCAATATAATAGTTATTGAAATATCTTTAATACTAAATTGATATAAGTGAGACACAAAGATAAAAATGAAATAACCAATCGAGGCTCCTGCGAAACACCTGTATTGGAAGCGTGCAAGGAATACCTGTCGACTTTAGGAAAGACATGCGAGGGGAGAGGAAAGTCTGATTCCTTTCGTGGACGGTTAACTAATTAGAGAGTAAATATTTAACGGCGCTAACCGTCCAATTTCTTTATCACTCTTCCGATGAAGTCGTAGCAACATGCTGTGTAGAAATACGAAGCAGCAATATTGTATCAAGACATTTATATCATTACAGAGAGAAATGAAATCGAAATAACCTCGAAACATTTCAAAAGGCATTGTTTCCCATGGCGATGATGGCCCACACTAGGTCAATTCAATTGAGGTGTTCTCAATCCTCTTAAATAGTTCGGACATTTCATCTTGCAATTTCGCTATTTTTGTTGAGCTACGAAAAGCTTTGTAAGCTTGAAGAAAGCGAAAAAATGAAATGGTTCTCAGAAAAATCCCAGCAGTTTCCGATAATAGATATCTTTGTATCTATCTCTCTGGGCTAAAAGTAGCAAGAATTTTTTTTTTAAATGTAAACTACGATAAATATATTTTTTCGTTACGTCCACGTTTTCCTTATTTAATGAGATTCCTTGAAATAATTTTATGATAAAAAATAATAAAAATTATTTTATAAATTTTTACTATAGGGTTTGATGTTTGAATCAAACTATTAACTTAGCTAATTTGTGCTGAAAAATATAATTTTTCTGAATGAAAGAGAAAGGAATTCAAACGCCATCAACCTGAATGAATCCTGATTCTTTTTTATTTGAATAAATATTATTACTATTATAAAGCTTTTCACTTCAACAATCAAAATATGAGTCCTTTATTCCACTTATATATCTGCTTAAATCTCTTTAATATAAAAATATTTATCCTAAAAGCAAAAAGAAAAAAATTAATTAATTTTAAATCTAGAAATTTGATTAATCAATACACATTCCTTTTAAAATAATTATTATTTTTGATGCAAATTGCAACATATCAAATGCATACCCATAATAACTCTGATATAGAAGACGATCGATGAATGTATCATTATGTAAATAATTCTCTCTTTCTTCTAAGAAACGCTTGTAAATTTCGCCGTTATCATTGAAGATAGGAATCTAAAAAGAAATATTTCCATTAAAATTATTATAACATTGCACGATAAAATAATTCTAAGAAAATTATTCGCATTTTATCAATTTATATTTTTCGGAACTTTCTTTGATCCATTTTGTGTAGGCAAATTAAGGTTGGAGACGGAAATATTTATTATAAAGTCAATTCCTTCTGACACAGGTTCTTTAGGTCCCCCTGTACTTCCCAGAAAAATCCCAAAAAGTCCTCATTTTAAGTAAACATCCACCATCTTAGATTTTTCACCAAAACGCCATAACTGAACAGTGGACAAACATAAAGAGGTTTTGTCGGTGTTAAACGTTTCTGTTTTGGAAGAAGAACTCATTACTGTAATAACAAAATCTGAAATAAATATTGTTGTAATTTTGTTAACACAAAACATGTTTAAAAATATACAGAAACGGCATTTTTTCGCAATAAATGAATTTGTTTTATAACATCTAACTTGATGTAAATTATTTATAAATCAAAATAATTTACACGCATAAATAAATAGGTAATGTTCAATATTATTATTCGATTTTAATGAACGTTGGTTCATTAAAATCGTCTACGTTTTGAGCCATCCTCTCTGGATGAGGCGCTGGTACGTTTGACTTGGACATGCTCCTCGGTATAGTATTCATTGTTGGAATCCGGAATATTCCGATTGAAGCAGGACTCTCCTGCACATTCGCTGCAAATAGTGGTGCACGAGAACCCACTTCGCTTGCACTCATTATTTCGGGAACACTCCCCTTTGCACCCACAACTGACGAGATGCAACAGGTTGTCTGGTGCCTGGGTAAAGTGGATGTGACAGGCTTAAATGTCCCTGTTCGAAAATCCAGCCCCAGTCTTTAGCTGCAAAGACGTTACCCTTCTATGCGTGAACTTGTAGATATACTCACAGACTATGCTGGCGGGCGGCTATGACATAAGAGGAAGAAACGCAAGATTCATGACGTATTTGGGTGGATTTTTACCAGCGGTCTGGATAAATTTCTTGTATCTGGTTTTTGTCAAGTCCATCTGAACGTTTCCCTCCGTAGAAATGGACGATGATTTGCTTTCCTGTAGCTGCAACAGAATCCTGTGACGCATTTGAAATGTTAAATATGTCCACAACTTTCTGCATTTCATGGTCATTTTGTTTCTTCTTGAAGCCTGAAATTTTACCCTTTCTGTACAAAGCAGAGGTTTTGTCGCAACCCATAAAAGCGTGTATGAAAAGTAGAGCTTCCGTCATGTTCCCAAGGCCTTCGAATAATTCTCTGTTGTAGTAAACCATTCTGTCGGTGTTAATATTTCCTGGAGCTATCATGTAAACGGCACCTTGTTGTTGCGTCAAAGCAGCAATGAGGATAAGTAGATCTGAGTTTCTGCCAACTACAATAGCTGAATGTCCTGAATACGCTTTGTTTTCGTCATTTCAGTAGTCAAAATATCTGCGTCACTAGGAGCCTGGTACACGGAAAACATTTTTCCTTGAATTTTGCACTAAGGAATTTTAAAAAAAATCTGTCATGACATTGGATGGAGCTACTCAACCCTCGCAGCTGCTTTCTCTACATCTCTTCGCATATACACTGCATCCTTCGTACTAGGTTCATATCCGTTGAACACTACAATGACATTTGTTCCCTAATTTACTTTGACGTAATACAAGTACTCTGTGCAAAAGATCCCCACTGTCAAGAACATAGCTTGGGTTTTTGGCAGTCACTTTATTGCTAATTTCGCACATCTTATCGATGGCTTTAATAATTTCCGATTTTTTTCCAGCTCGAAAACCAAGGTCGTCGAATAAAGACAGAGGGTATGGTGCCAATTCATACTGAAGACAATCTTCAATGTCGTTCGCACTTTTTAAAACACACGCGATGCGGTGGAACTGTTGGTTAATATTAACAACTAAGGATCTTTATCAACTATTATAGTATTTCCCATAACTGTCCAATGTGAACACTTGCACTTTCCTCTTCAAAGTTACGTCAGCAAATCTCTTTCCCACGATTCCTTTGACAGCATTTTCGCCGAACTCCTCACAATTAACTCTATCGTCGGCAAGAATTCCTGAATACATGGAAATGAACTCTTCGGATTTCTTGAAGGGTAAATATTGTTTCAGCCATATTAAAAATTTCTTCAAATCACTGGTATCTCGAGTCTGCAAGGACTTAGATAAATAAATGTGCTGTTCGGAGGATTCACCCGTCACTCCGGCGGAAGCTTCCACTGCTTCCGTTACCTAGGGACTTCCCGGCATGGTGCACATCGAAAGCGCTACGACGCTGTCAGAAATATTTCGGCCTTACATCCAGGCACCGCTAACCTTCATAGATCACATTAGGACCTGCTCTATGGTCATGTCCATCCAAACGCCACGCCAAAATTTATCCTATCGCAGAACTGTAAAATAACCCTCAATCATGACACGTTCACACTCTTGATCCGGCGAACTAGTCTTAATTTCAGACATCTTCTGGAGGCGGAGATGGGTTGATTTAGCGTAATAATTACGCCCATCTGCATGGACGTGAACTAACATGCGTTGGACAGAGTAGAGAGGAATATTCCTGTTGCCTATTCTTTCCGCTCTCACAAAGTCATTCATTACAGAAACTTCCTTAAAATACTGTAGTTATAATTCAACTGTACGGCTTCTTTCTTCTAGTGTCTTCACAGCGCTGGATATAGCTTTCAGTAAAAGTTTTACTTTTCATAGAAAATATTCTTCGGAGGAAGACAAGTTTATCACCTCGTAGTGAATTCCTTTGAAAATTTCGACGTCAGAACCTTTTAAAAATCCGTTTTCCTCACAATATTCCAAAATAAAAATAAACGATTGCAGCCTGAGAAAGCGAATTAGCTCGTAATGCTCTTGCATAAGCATGCCCATTAGACATGTGGACAACATGCTTAGCAAATCTGTATCCATCCTCAAACCACATTTCTTCGAGGGCACTGCCACCCATGATTTTGCCCACCGCACCCATATAACTCATAAGCAGATGAAATCCACCTAGTCTCACAATTACCTTGGACAGATCATCAGTTTCGTTTGCCTGAGAGACTATATCCATGGCTTTAATGAAAAGCGGCTGATGAAATGTCACCATACACTTTTGTTACCGCTTCCTGCATTCTTCAGCAGCGGAACGAAAAAGAGGTGTAAATTGAGGTGGGGTTAGAAGGTTGAAGACTGACAAAGGGAAAGGGTATCACTGCTGACTTTTCGTAAAATATTTTTCCTGCAGCAATCTCCATGAAACCACTCCATCCAGTATAAGTTTTTTCAACTGACTTGGGACCAGTCATCCAAATCCAGTGGTATGTGGTTGAGATTTTAGCATCTATCGGTCACAATTTCAGGAAGACGTCTTCCATTACCAGACGATTTACTCCTTGGTTATTGGGCCAGTCGTGAAGAACGATTGGGATGAATCCAAACTTTTCAGCAATATTTGCCGTTGATATAATCTTCGGCCGAGTCATACAAGAACTCGTCTGAACAGCTGAAGTAGACGTAACACACTGCACTTCTCCTATCACATGAAAAGTTCCATGTCCATCCGCAGTTCGAGTGTTGTGATCTGCATTGTCTCATCAACAAACTAAACAAATCCATTGTCCTGAACTTCACTTGAGATGTTCATTGTCATAGACGTTTCGTACATACAGATCTCTCTGTAGGATATAGACCAGACTAAATTAGGCAGCAAAGAAGAAAAAAAGTTTTCTTTCGTCGAATGGATTTGATAAATTCTATTTAAAAAATTTAAAATTCACTATGTAATTCAATACTAAAGTAATGAATAATAATACAACTCATTAGTGAGAAATTGATGTTTTTGTTTTTTTCCAAATTTGTTTTATGTTAATATAATTATATCAACTCTGTATTTTATATTTCTTTTTATTGCAGTAATGAGTTCTAGTTCCAAAACAGAAACGGACACCGACAGTACGTCCTATTATTGTCCATTGCTGAGTTATGGTGTTTTGGGGAAATATCCAAGATGGCGGATGATTACTCAAAATTTAAGGGCGTTGCACAAGGAGTTTTGGGGATTTCCCTGGGGAAGTGCAGGGGAACCTAAAGAACGTACTTCAGAAGGAATTCGCTTTATAATAGTTAGTTCAGTCTCAAACCAAATTTCGGTCTAAATTGCCTATACTAATTTGTTTACCTAATTTGCCTTACTAATTTGTTATGGATGACGTTAGAGCCGTCAGAGCATCACCACCAACGGAAAAATATTCCTTTGTATATATTGTCAGGCTATGTAAAATATTTGATCTTAAGTGTAACGTTAGAAAATTCGTCGTCATCATAATCGTGAAATCTAAGACGTTTCTAAGTGACGTTCAATTTCCAAGCCAGGGACGCATGCGTATCAAGCTAAAAGACTAGTCAAGAGTTACTAAGAGAAGCTTATATCAAGTTTGCATAAATAAAAAAATCTTCAGATTTAATATGATTATCAGTTTGACTATTGTTATATTTCAAAAACTTGGAAGACCAAGCAGTTGACAGCGAACAGTCCAAACAGAATCCTCGGCTCGATGACACAGAGCCGATCGTCTCAAGGAAAGGCATATGTCCAGTTAGTGACACCAAAGTTCAAACTACTGAGATCTATGGATAACACACATTTGATAGCGTTCTAAGACTCTGAACTTTTAAGTCAATTATAGCCGTTTTAATACAGTTTGTGTTACCGGAATATAACGATTATTTTGAGAACAATATTATTCTAATCTGAATCAGAAGAGATAACAGCACCGAGATTTCATTACTAGAAACGCATGTGTAAAGTAAGCAGTTCCATGACTTTTTCATCATTTACGCCTGAACAACGTCCCTTCAGTTCAGAATCTAAAATTTTTGCTTTCTAGGGGCAATTCGATCGTCATCTTGTATCAATTCAACCTAATCCCGGTCAAAAGTGACATTTTGATCAACCATATGCTGGACTGGCAACAAATCGAAGGCAGTCGATGAATTCAAATGAAACATTTTCAAAAGACATTTTGGATAAAATTCAACAAATTTTTTTGAACTAAAATCCTGACGTTAACCAAAATTGCTGCCAATTTTCACACTGAAAAACGCGGGATATCGAAATAAAGCGAACCTCAGATTAATTAATGTAGGCAGTGGAACTCCTAGAAGGCAGCCATATTTAAATTAACTAATTGTCAAATGACTTCAGAACGGCATATTGTTTAAGGGAAAAACTGGTGAAACTCATATGTTAACTGTTATAGGTTCATTTTATTATTTTATTTCATTTGTTAAACACACATCTTCCTCATCCGGAAAGTGTAATGTCGTATTGTGGTCTTAAAGTTAATGTTTGTTGACGCTTTCTTAAAAATTGAAGAATATAGTTTAAGCTTCAAAATTTGGAATCCTTTTCCTTAAAAAAAATCACGTCCGCATTGAAAACACCGGAATGTTATGGATAGTTATTTTAATTATATATTTGTTTATTAGTTATTTTAATGCTAGATTTACTGCCTTGAGTTCGATAGCTTCTCATGTCTGAAATTTGTTATTATTTCATACTTGTGCAAATATTAATCGAATCTGAAATATTTGCGATTTCAACCGTTGTCTACTTTCCGCTTCTTTCTTCAAATAATTAATAATCACCTTTATTTAAAATTTTCAAGTTGTATTATGATAAAAACTAAAATTAGGGCCAAAAGAACTGTAAGAAAGGGCATAATAAATAGCTAGATGTTTTTTTTTCTTTTATTAATTATGTAGAGACATCCCTCTTCTCTCACAGCAAATGCGCAACGATCAGTGGCGTAGCAAAGGTAAGTTGCGCCCGGGTCATTATATGATTCCCCAGCGTCTCGTCATCATCAGTAACTTAGTCTGTGTAAATGGAGTGCAGGGCATAGTATTTTATCGACTCCTCATCATAATTGAGTTTAAAATGTGACATAAATGCATTGACGTTCTTTCAATATGGCCAGTGGCTTAGCGAGAATAAGTGGCACCGGGGAAACAGTATGATTTTATTTTTATTACAGTCATCATTAGTAGCTCAAGAATAGGAAATGACTCCAAGTGTATGGTATTATTTTTAAGCTTCCTCAACATATTTTGCTTTAAACAGGCATAAACGCAATAATGGTATAGCTATGGTAATGGTAATGCAATAGCTATACAATAAAATATTTCACATTTCTGAGAAACTTATTTATCGAAAAAATCCACTAGTTTTGTTTGCTTATTCATTCTTTTAACTGTTTCAACTAACAAGGTTTGCATAGTATAATGCACGAAAATTATCATTTGTGGGTGAAAAGCTTGAAAGAAAATGCCCGTAGGGACTGAACTGATTGAAGAGCTTCCTGGGATGTCAATAAAGAATGCGATGGATCATCATTTTCTTCATCATCATTTTTCATTTCGTCTGTGATTTCGAACAGAATATCTTCTTCAGTAACTCCTGAAAGAACAATAAGATCATCACTCGCTGTTAAATATTCCTCCACGTTAATTTCATCATTTTACAACTTCTTTTCAAGCTGAATTAAAGACTTTTGAAGGTTCAAAACTCTTTAGAATCAGAAATATCGCCATTTTTAGAAATTTCTTCATTATCATTTTACTTATCCTCCATGAAACGAAGGTCTGCTTTTTCTCAACAATTAAGATTTGTTTTTTCCTGTAACTTCCCACTAACTCCCAGCAATATTGTCACACGATCCCTTCACATCTACAGCTTTAGAAGACTCTTCTACTTTAATTTCGATGTTTTTAAGTATCGAGTCCAACCGCCTTCGGTAATATCCCTTGAAGCAATTGATTACATCGATGTCTAGCGACTGCAAAATTGAAATAAAGTTGACGGGGACTTCGATGTTCTGCAGTTTCGGGGAGTGATGCCTGAGCTTCACAGATATCTACCAACAAAATAATTTTTTTTTTTAGTAATTTCATTTTCTAAAGTTTGTAACCATTCATTCAATTCAGACATCATCCACTCCTTTTTATTGACTTTATACTCAATGGGAAGACTTTTCATATTTTCAAAACATCTTGGCTTCAATGACTTCCCAGTAACGAGAGGTTGGATTTCGTGAGTGCCAATGCTTTCGCGTACAGAAGTAGGGGAGACCGGGGCTGGTTGGCATCAATTTTGGGTGAGAATTTTTTTTTTCAATTTTTTGGTAATGGTTAGGCAGCTAATCTGCATTACACTATATTCCTACATCCTTTGGCTAACCTGAACCAAAAGTAATAACAATTTGGTTGAAAAATCAGTGAGCAGTATTCAGTTGAATGAGTTGACCCCACCCAGGGCAGGTTGTCACTATATATTTGTACTTCTTTTTAAATTTATTGTTGGTAATAATAAGGAAATAAAATGGATTTTTTTATTTAGGAGCTTTTATTTAACGAAAGTATAAAGAATTGAGATTGACTTGAAATTGCACAATTTTTTTCAGATTTAGGAACGTTTAACCAAAGTACAAATAACTGAGGTTGACTTCAAATCTCAAAACATTTTTTGTCTCTTTGTCAACCGAATGTTCAAAGGCGGAGGAAGAACTATTTTTAAATCAGCATTTGCAACAACTGAAATTTCAGATATATTTTAAAAAATAAATGCACTCGACATTTTAGAGTTTTTCCTGAGAAATCTCACCTTCCATCCGTCGAGGCTCTTTTGATCCATATCTTTAGCCTCGAAAAATTTTGAAATTCTCTTATATTTATTATATTTGTTCGACATCTTCATTAACACAAAATCTTTGACCTTCAGTTCTTTTTCCAAATTCATATAATCCGAGTAATCAATTGAGTCCAAATTATATAGAAATCGTCGTCATGATCGAGAGGTATCCGGTCTTAATCGTCTACACACTCAGAACGCAAGCTTTGTTTCCCCCGCGTTCATTTTCATTTTCTATATTTGGCCTTTTGATACTTTTTTATTCTTAGACTCCCCTTCTTAATTTTCCTTGTGTAAAACTTGTGTCTTGTCTTTCACATTGGTTTCTGATTATTTCATCTCATCAGCCTCCCTTTCTGCTTGAAGTTCATCTTTAATGGGAATACCAGTGTTTTTCTCTTTTTCGCCCTTTACTTGTCTCTTGTTTCGTACCAGCTTTTATGAAAGGCCCCAAAACGCTTTCAACGGCGAACCAGTTTATTCACATTCTGTTGCGGCAGTTAAGTCGGAATTGGTTGACATCAGAATTGAACAAAAGTCATCCAAAGGCAAAAAATCACCTTGAGGTACGTTAGGTCTGGCTCGAGGACGGTCTGTCACATAACTGTAAAGAATGGGGAAAGATGTCTGATTTCAGTGAACTTATTCCAGCGACCGCAAAGCCGGTTGCTTTACTTCTCTCGGTGGTAGCCAGTGAGAGAGCTATCGCTACTACATCGCAAGGCAGGGATATCGTAGATCGTCATTGTATTCCCAGCATTGTTTCTGTGCCATGAATCACTTGCACTGTTGACATTTTTTTAGCAGGCTCTTATGGCTACAGTGAGGTGGAAAGCTGAGTACCACAAGTCCGTTTGATTTCAAGTAATGGAGCGCTGAAATTGACAGGTGAGAGTCATGATTGTCCAGTTTCAGTAGAGTCGGCCTTTCTTTAGTGGATTTCGTGCACTAGTTGAAATGTTCATCAAAATGAATGAAATTCTCATCTTTCATCCACCCTCTCAGGTTACAACATCCAGCGCTGCCTCTAGCTGTCCCTTCGAGGAAGTGACCCCTGACATTCTCCCGTGGGAAACTGAAAACAGGCTGGGTTTTCTTTCCTATCTCAGATAAAGCAACAGCGAAGGTGACAAGGGTTCCTCTTTCAGTTAAGCTATAGCTCAATTGAATATTGTTGTCGTAGAACAACAACATCGCAGTCCAAAGTCTACAGTGATAAAAATATTAAACAGACTGTAGTAATAAAATGAAAATCTAGCATCTACAGAATTTATAGTATTAATAAAACAATTAGATCAACAGGAATAAAATCAATTAAAACAGTGTATGAAACAATTTTCTGAACACAGGGCCAACCTGTCCCGTGATGATGCCAACATTCCCCACTTGTCTTGGTGCCAACATGCCCCATCTCGCCATTTTGATTTCGATTCAATTTTTTTCAGAAATAATTATCGAATTAAACGACATATTCTCATAAATACGCCACTAGACATCATAATACTAAACGTAACAGGCAATAATCCTCATTGCCAATATTGTCTACTGTAGGAGAAAGTGAAGTGAGTGGTAAATACTTACTAATCAAAGCAAAAAAACACAATTTGGCCTCTAGCTTATGTGGATCCAGTTGAAATTGGCTCAAAATTTTTGAACGAGTAGAGTCATACTGTCGGTTCATTCTGATCCGACTTCTACTGCTATCTATCGGCTTTTAACTGGGCAATGAGCCAATTTCCAACTTTCCCCTTGTGTGAACTAGCCCCTGTCTAACCAACATTTAACCTCCATTCTGATTTTTTTCACCGTAGCACTTTTCACCTTTGAACGCCAATGTTCGATCGGGCAGGAGTTGAAAAAACAGTCCAATCTCATCAGCATTATAGATGTCTCCCGGTGCATATTTTTTAAAATTATTTTTCATTTTACTTTTCCGCCATTCATTTGCATCTTTAATTGGAGCAAAATTGTTTTCTCTGTGAATTTATTAAAATGTGATACTATGTCGATCACGAAAACGCATGAGCCAACCGTTGCTGGGCTTAAAACTTTTGTTGTATAACATAAAGGCACATTTTCAGGATTGTCGACATATTAAAAATCCATTTATTGGGACATCTGCTGCCCTCAATTCTTGAAACCACTTTAAAATGGTCGCGTCAATGTTTTACTTTGTCGCATTTTTCTGTCGTTTTCTCTGAGGGTTGATTTCATTGGAATTCACGGCCTCTTTATTTTGTTTCCTTTTCTTTTGGAAAGTTGTAATAGTAGTCTGCGACAACCCGTATTTCTTAGCCGCATCAACCTGCTTCCATACATCATCAATTTCATTAATTATGTTCGGTTTATCATGAAAGGATATTTGCCATCTTAGTTGAGAATTTACACGTAAATGAAAGAATATCAAAATTTTCGATTGAAACTCAGGATCAATTTGAAGTTTAAAAATTGAACAGAGCTTCCATTAAATCTTCGAATCACACTAGCCAAAATCAGCGAGGCATTTGATTTGTTAATATGTTATGTGGTAGTCATGAATCATTACTAGAGAAACACCTGTTGAGTTTTAAAAAAACTTTGTTCTACAGGGTTTTTTTGCTGTACAGAGTATCGTTATATTGAGGGGAGATTAACATTATGTTTATGCAAATTCAACGGGACCACAAAATTTTATTGTTGTAGAGGAATTTATCGCTGCATCGGATATCGTTGTAGAGAGAGTTTACTACTGTATTAGGTTAATAAACAAAAAAAAACATTATTACAAGCATGAAAAATTTTAACTTAAGATAAACGTCAGTAGAAAAGCAACCACCGTTAAATTCGAGGTATCTCCTTTGCAGTGAAATCCATGTTTCTGACAAAACTCTTCTGAAATATTTGGCTTTACGCACCAATCTGGATTGTCGTAGCAGAATTGCGTGGTCGAAACGCTGAAAAAAAACACAGTGATATCAGTTTAAAACTAATGCGATATATCTAAATCTGTAAAGCAAATAATTCCATTACTTGCCTTCAAAATTTTATGCAACACAGTAATTTTTAAAAGGAAGTTCAAAATTAATTTTATAATAACAAATATAAAAAGCCGAAACTGCATAAATTATGGCTAGACAATACGATTCATACAGACTTAACTATGTCTGTTCCTATATTTTTATTACTGTTTCTTATTTGATTTTAAAACAATCGCTATAAAAATCTTTCGGAATTTACAAGACGAAATTTTCAAAAAAAAAAGTTATCAGCCTGACACCTTTTTTAATGACCTTATCTAGTTCGTTGACTTTAGGAAAGAAGTTAAAATAGGATATGATCATTTTATTTCAATTTCCAGAACGTATCACTAAAAAAAGAATATTATGGACTTTATTGCGTGTTAACACATTTTGCTTTAATTAGTTTTTACTTTCTCGTATACAAAGTATTGAAATTGTCAAAAAATTCGACCTCTACATTTTCATAAATGTCCACGTTTTAGACCCTCCAGAGTACGAAAAACACATTTTTTGAATTGTCTGTCTTTCGTGGACATGACAATTCGAAAACGGTTTGCGCTAAACGAATGAAATTTGGAATGTGATTTTACACCGAGGTGTTAGATTTCTCTCGAATTTTGGACGCAATCCGTCAACGGGAAGTCTCTCTGTCTGTCTGTCCGTGTTCATATGAACCTGATAATTTAAACCTTAAATAGTTAGATGGCTCAATTTTTCTACACATTTTTATCATAAAAATTGTATATCCGTATCAATGTTTGGACCATATCCGTCAACGGGTTGACTGCCTGTCCGTCTGTATATTCTCTGGCATGTAGAAACGATAACTCCAGAACCCAATGAATTACATAAATGAAACTTAGTATATGTTTAATATCTAACTCTGATTGTAGATATGAATGCAATTTTGGCTTCAGTCATTCGGAAAAAAGACGTTCAAAATGCATATCCTGTTTCCTTTAGCATACTATGACGCAAAAAACGCGACAAGTTGTGCTTTGGTGCCAGCTTGGGGTGTTTTCCTCTCTTGGTGTATTTTACGCCGGCTTGCCTTGTTGGTCTTTGTACTTGCCACGGACTAAGAGGACACAATAAATCTGAGTACTCGTGGCGTTCAGGGCCTTGCCGAAGGTCCGTATCGTTCATGCGGGTGAATGAAACCTCCGTAAAGGAGTATACAAGAAAGTCTAGGGGAGAACACTCCCGCTGGTTTCATACAAAAAATGGATGAAACCTTACAAATTGATAAACATTTTCTTCATAGAAGTCACACTTCATTGACTGTCATTAATCTTGAGTCTGCTTTTGAGGTTCTGAAAGTCTAGACTATAATTTTACTATTTCGTTCTAATTGTTTCTTTGGGAAGGAAGATTGCCTGTTGACGGAAAAGGAAAGCTAAGCATAAGACTTATAGATTCCATCTCGAAAATAGTGTACAAAATCCACAGAAAACAGCCAAGACTTGTCAGGGAAATAAGTTGGTTATTGCAGAGTTTTAACGAAGTTGCATTGCGCCCTGGGCATAGTAGGATTTTCCCTCCTCCAGTTGTTATCAGTGGTTTAGAAAGGATAAATGGCTCCCGGGCCATAGTTTTTTCGTCCATGCATGATATTTCATTTTCACTATCCGTCGGACGCAATATTCTCACAGGCGAGTTCGGCCGTAATGTGCCTGAGAGGCACCGGAAAATAATCTCATAATTTTATAATATTGTTAATATAAACTAATTTTAAATGCACCATTTATAAATTGATCCCCGACCTTAGTGGGAAGGATTTAAAAAAAGTGATATTGTTGTAAACCAGTCATCATGAAGCGAAGACGCGAGAATTCCTTACTTCTTCACTTTCGGAATGCAGGACACCAAAGTCTTCCCATCACTTAAACCAAACATGCCGATGTAATGTTTCTTTCCTTTGAGAGAAAAAAATCATTTTCACAAGAATAGATTTCACATGATAAAATCATGAAATGCGTGAAATAAGCACCCGTGATAAAAAAAAAAAAAAATGGATATTATATTGCAATGATATGTGTGACGAAATCGGGCTCAATGTGCCTGTGAGAGCAATAGGAGGATATCTTCACTCCACGTAGCGGGAAAGTCAACTGAATAGGGCTAATCCAAATATCAGATGAAGAGACTACTAGAATGTACAGACTTCAACTCTTTCTGGAAGTGGTGGGTTTGTTATATTAACGTCCCGTTTTAAAGCAACACGAGAACTATTTTGGGACGGATCTCGCAATTTTTTTACCGCGACCAGATGACGAGGATGACATCTGAACTAGCATCCCCTTCTATAAGCTTCCGCACCACACCAACGGGAGGACGTTTTCCCCCGTACGTATGATTTAACTGCAACTGTTCTAATGCACGACGGATATTCAGAGGAATCGCGTCTCGAACCTCCGGTCCTAAAGCCGAGACCTTGCCACTAGGCCACCGAGGCCTCCTGGAAGTGGAGAAGGCAAACGAAAACGTCCGAGCTGTGCCTGTCAGGCTGGTTGTGCCCGTCGTAGGGTTAGATACTGATACGAATGCCCTACACGACGGTTAGTTTGGGACGAACCTCGGTCAGATGACGAAAACGACACCTGAGCTGGAATACCCTACTACAAGGTTCCGCACCACACCAGCGGGGGAACGTTTGACCCCCTACGTATGAATTAACGTGAAACAGGCCCAAACACACGACGGATCTTCTGTGGAATTGGGTTTCGAACTTTGAACCCTCCGGCCCCAAAGCCTAGACTTTACCACTTGGCCCCCGAGGCCTCCTGGAAGTGGATGGGGAAAGCGAAAACGTCCGAGCTGTGCCTGTCAGTCTGGTTTTGCCTGTCGTAGGGTTAGATACTGATACCAATGCCCTAATTTTTTAGCCCCATGGCGGCCCCAGAGACAGGCGCCTGGGGCACCTATACCCCCTTTCAACCCTCAGTCACTAAGCTACTGCGTTAGTGATATCGATACTGGTCAACCAACTTGACAGTGCAGGCCACGTCGCAGGTCAGCAAACGAAAAAGGTTCCGAAGTTTGAACGAAGCAACAATGATTGGAATCAACTGAAAAGGAGGCACCTTATCTCTCAAATGACAAGATGGCAATAAATTTCGGTCATCAGACGCATCTATCAATTCTAAGCTAAAAACTTACATTTTTCAAAGTATAAGAAAGGACGTTTTGATAGCCTAATTCAAATCACGTGTTATTATTCAAAAACATATGATAGCACAATTTTATTGATAACAACATATTATTGTAAATATTAAATATCAATACGCACAATAGTTACGACTCGTGCGTTGTAATTGTGGGGGTGGTTTTACTGTTTATTAACACTCTCCATTGTTACATGTTTTCACACTCATGTCTTCTCCTTAATAATTGGCATTTAATAACTTAATGTTAACTTATCAAAAAAATTTATATTTTTATTTTGATTTATAGTAGCTAAAACCTATAATTAATTACTTATAATTAATATTTAAGCTAAAATTCCTTTATTTAATTATTTTTCTGATATTCCTTCCCTCATGCATGAAGATGTACAGTGGATCAAATTATTGATCAAAACACCTCTCAAGGCAAGTTTTATATAAGTAAACATGTTGGGAAAATAATTTTTGATTTATTCTTAAGGAACATTTACGGTATAACGAAAATAAGAAAAATATAGTGGAATATAATTTATTAATATATAAAGTAAAGCACAGTTTATAAATCTTCCAAGGGACTGACGTAAAACCACTTATAAATGAAAAGTATCGTATCATCGATATTTTACTAATCAACTTTGATGATTTCAAGCTTAATGCTACTAATTCAAATTCAGTTTTAAAGCAGAAATTTTAAAGTGTTTTAAGATAGTACTAGAGTATTGTTGCATAGTATTGAAAGCAATAATTAAATTTCAAAATAGAACATTAAAAATATACATAAATAATTTAATTAATAACTAAATTGTACAACTGAAAGAGTTGAGAGTGTTTCATTTCCGAAGTCGCTATAAATATGTTGCCCACGAAGTTGGCTTCAACATGCAGAACGTATTATGAGATATCCAAACGATGCGACCAGCAAGGCGAATGATTGGACAACACAATAACCGTTAATCCACAGTGCGAGCTGTTGGAAGCGCAGTCGTTGAACAGCAGTGCAAGGAAAAGAAGTTATTTTTTGAACTTAAAAAGACGCCTGGCATTAAATCAATTGTAACCTTAATAGAACAAGTAATCTCAAATTTTTGCTATTCCACATACTTAAAGCATTTTTCTGGCTATTAACGTTATCTGAGGTGCTGAGTTTTGATTTCCCGTCTGAACACCATCGCACGAATATTGCATTTTCAATACTGATATGCTTTGCAAATTTTGCTTCTAGTTACAGGAACCTAAACTTTCTAGAAGTTTTTATACTTCTAGTTGATTCAACCTCTATATTCTGGAGAATACTTACGTGTACTGAAAGCATAGGGTCACTGCAGGAAACTTCACCTCCTTCATGAAGATTGATTTCAGAACTATATTGGTGGGGTATTGGCTATAAATGTTGTAGAATTCTACAGATTGGATTACCAATAAAATTACGCAGATAAGGAAAACAATGCTCTTGAAAGTTTTCCATATAATGGTTTTCGCTGGGATACATTTTAAATCAATTTTCTCCTTAGCTTGCGATGTGTCTTCGCCTGTTTCTTCATTTGCAATGGAAAATTTTCTCGATTCAGCGTCTGTTTCTTTAATGGTCTTGAGTTCGATGCTTCCAGAATCCTATATAAAAATTTCAAAAACAAATAAAGACACATTTCTTTTGAAATTTTTGCATTCAATGAAAATTACATTTGGTTCAAAATTGAAATTATTGTTATAAAATAGCTTATGTTTAAATTATTATTCGCCACCTATTTTTCATGTCGTTTAAGGCCTGCTATAAAACATAATTTTTAGTTGTCATAAAGTGAAATAAAAATAATGAAAAATTCAGGCAAACAATGAACTTTCTGAGCGTTTCACACGTATTTTTACGTTGACCTTCGACTACCCCATAACTTGTGGTCGGAAACACGCCTTAATCGGTTCACATGGATTTTTACTTCCATCGTCATTAGTCTCTAAAGGGTGAGAGACGTATTTTTCCGAATTTCTTTCCCCTTCCTTGGTTTGACATCTTGATTGATTAGCTGGGGAGGGTAGAGCGGTCAACACAATGAGTGTAGATAAGAATGTACTTACTGCAAATTAGAGATGCCACAGGATCCAAGACCCCACACCATCTTTGTTTCGGGGCATTTTAATGCTATCTGCATTGAGGGGTTCTTTCAGAAAGAAGGTCAGTGTAGGATTATTTTTTCTGGTTATACGTGTCCGAATTTGGAATCTTATTCCGTATAAATTATGTTTAATATATGTCAACCCGGTTTGAAATTGTATTATGTTTCAAGTGTAATTCCTATAGTACGTTTACGTTATATAAGATTTTATTTCAATGCCTCAAAGTTTTAATCGCATTTTTAAGTAAAATACATTTTGTGGTCCCATCTCTTTCAATACCACATTCAAGCATAGAAAAAATCCACCCCCCCGCCGGCGGGCCTCTGAGAAAAGCTGCCATTTATATATAGCTGAAGATATTTCTTGAATCAATGCTTTCTGCTCTTGTTCAACTAATTTTATGATGTTGATCTATTCTTTTATATTAATCTCCATCTAGGAATTTTTTCTTCATAAAAGATAAAGCTCATTTAATTTTGTTGTATGAAATTGGCATAAATTTTAAGGAATATATGAAAATAATATATTTTTTATTGTTTTTTCAGTTTTATAATTAATATTTCATTATATAGCATTGATTTAAAAAACTTTTTAATTTTAAGGTTTAAGTGTAATTTTTTAAAACTAAAACAGTTTTTTTCTAGATTAGTTTTCTATATTACACTACTTAGAAGAATTTCTTTTAAATTTATAAAGAGAACAAAAATGAAATAATTTCCGAAAAGCAAATATTATTTTTACAAATAACTATTATTCTACTTATTTTTATCTCACTTTGAACAAATATGGAAATAAATATTAAAGAAAAGGGATGAAAATTTTATTTTTTTATTTTTTGAAATATTGTCTTTTAGTTAGAGAAATATTTGGTATACATGAAAACGTAAAGAATGATATCAACTAAATTTACTGTTTGAGTGATCTTATCAGACTTTTAATAATCTTTTTAAGTCTGATAACATCTGCAGCTTAATTGTGTTAAGTTTATTTCAATAATCAGTGAAAATGTTTATTTTTTCCTTAAAATGAAAGAACACAAAACCTTTTCAAAGAAAATATTAATGTTTCCTTCAGTGATACTGTATTTATTCATTCGTTCCTTGAAGCATTATAGTTTTGCTGATATGCATTCTTCAATAAGTGATCAAATGTAAATGCCTAAATTACATTGCTTTTGGTAAATGTTATGCCATTTGCGAGGTGAATTTTAATAAATGCTATGAAACAAGAATCCACTAATAAGTGTAACAAACATTTGACGCATCCCGACACGCTATTAACAAGTTTGAAGACAGTTCTTCTAAAAATAATAGCAGTCTCAGGCATTGAATTATTTTCAAATTCCACCGTCACATACTAGATCATGTGTTTTATCTCAATATCTTTTATGTATGCTGTAATTTGTAAAATATAATTTTTTTTATAAAATTCTGATTTATATACACGTTTTTATTTTCATTCTGAACTTTAATGGATAATAATGAAACTTTATGCAAAAGATTTATATTCCAAATTGTATGATATATTTGATTTAGATATATAATTGTATTTTTTTGAAGAAGAGTAAAGTGTCAGTTTTATGTTAGTTAAATTTCCTTTATATTTGGTATGAAAAGGCCCAAAAACGTTTCTGAATACCACACTGATAACGCCCAAGACATCAACAAATTGTGAAAAGACACATGAATAATTTCGATTAGGTGTTAGATTTTTCTCCTTATTCTTTCGATTTTGTCAAGTTTACAAAAAACTGTCTGTAGAAAAAATTCAATTATTTTTTACTTCGCACCTAGGCCCATTTTCGTAAAGTTGATTGAGAAAAGTCTATTGTTTTTACTTTCTAGTCTACGAAGTATACAAAGAGAAAGTATTGTAATCCTCGTTCGTAAATTTCAACTCGTAATTATTTCTCCATGTTTTAAACCTCCGTGAGTCCAAAAACCACAATTTTGGAATATGTCTGTGAACACGATAACTCAAAAACGGTTAGAGATATGAAGACGAAATTTAGTTTATGGATGGACTATATACAAAATTAGTATATTTCTATCAATTTTTGAATGAAATCCGTCCACGGGAAATTTATCTGTTAGGGTTCATATGAAGACGATAACTCAAAAACTTAAATAGCTGGATAGATAAAATTTGGCAAACAGTTTTAAAAATTAGGAATGTAGGACATTATTAAATTTTGGACAAAATCCGTCAACGCGTTGACTGTCTGTCGGTTTCTGTTGCCGACGGGATGCTCTAGTACCTGGACTATAGTATCAAAGTTTTGTTGGCTTCTCGATTGACATTCATAAGACTTCTTTTAAAACAAAACAACATTTATTAAGCACAACCATTACACTTCGTAACTGCGTACAACGTAACTTCGTTCAAACGTACAGTACTCATCTCTTCTCGTAATCGTCTCTCTCTCGACTATTTATAAAAAATCAAATTCCAAGTAGCACACATCTTACTGTTGCCACTTATCTGATGTCATGCACTGTTATACTATAAATATGTTGCAGTCATGCTTTTGTCAGGCACAATATTAAACACGCTTACATTCGACCATCCTGACTTTTCAATTGACCTCAATTGAACCACATTTTGTTTACATTCAATAATATCATTACGAAAACAAAACAAATATGCATTCATAAAAGATAAAATAAAGTGAAATATAATATTTAAAAAAAGTTCTATCTGTCCGGCATAAAATCTCCACAAGGCAGTGATTTTCGTACAGTTCGTTTGGACCTTTGCATCTCAGGTTCATTATGAGAATTCGTACCAGAGTCATCATCATCTTCATTCCAGCTTCTCCAGGCCTTTAACTGACTTACATGAACTATTGTAGCATAACGATGGCCATTTTTAGGTTCTAGTTGTGAGATTCTATATGTGTCACTAGGGCGTACGTTCTGTGACAACGATTGGTCTTCGGTATCGTGGTTGCGTCTTTGTTGATTCACCTATCGTGTTAGGTTTTCTTTTAACTGCCACGTTGTCTCCTTTACGAAGCGATACTTTACCTGACTTGTTTCTGTCGTAATATGAATTCGTTTTCACTAAAGAATCTTTGATACTTTTCAAGTTGTCAACATTCTTATTCTTTTCCTGGATTTGAAGAAACAATGAGTGTCGCTCTTCCTTAAAGTTCTTAATATCTCCTTGTAGAAGTCGCAGTTCATTCTTTACCATTTCAAAATCATCCGCTAAATTGCCCATCATCTTCTGCTGCGAAGTATCTTTAATCTTCAAACTTTCGCTCTCTGACTGAGCTGTTTCAAGACGTTCAAGACAGACTGGATTTACTTTTTCATCAATCGGAAAGTTTCTAAATAGTTCATCTTCCCGGCATCCAAATTGAACTCCTTTCCCTATTTTTGTATAAGCAATATGAGGAAGATCAAGCCATGTCCGTCCGATGACAAGATCAACTGACTGCTCATAGTCAGGAACAACGTATATGCTTATGTTTTCGGCCTTTACATTATGAACTTCAATATCGGCTTTAATTCTTCCAATAGACGTTAATGCAGGCATATATTGATTTCCAAAACTGTATATTTTATTGACAGCACGTTCAAATTTCAGTTTAAGTTTCTGGGCAACTGAAATCTTTAACAAACAACACGAACTTCCTGTATCAATTAAAGCTTGCACGTTATCACAATTATTAATTTTCGCTTTCTTCAAAAATGAATTACTCTCGTCTGAATTATCGCCAACTAGTTTAACAGATAAGCTTTCTTCACTTGCATGATTCGTTTCCTTGGCGACACAGTTTATAATTTTATGGCCTGTTTCATTACCTTCTCTCCATGTTAAAACTGATTTTGGTATCGAACAGTTCCTTGCAATGTGCCCGAAATTAGAACAATGGAAGCATTTTGGTTCACCCCTCTCGTTATGTGTAATACCGTACAGCCTTTTCTTTTCGTTGGTTGTTACCCAAGTGTTTTCTAATATTTCAGCTTGTTTGGCCAGACGTTCAAACATAATTAAATATAAACTTATATCGTTTTCATCGGAATTAAATTTTTGCATCAAATGATGAATTTCTAACTTTGGCTTAATTTGAGTACTGTTTACATTTTGATTGGCGAAGGAATTTGAATTTAAAGACCTACCTTCTGCTCCAAAGCGTATTTCTTGCAGCACAAATTCGTTTTCATCCTTTCGCTTCCATTCCTCGTATTCTAGTTTTCTTAGTTCAATTTCTTCCTGGTGTCTTCGTTCTGCAATTTCTTCCTGGTGTCTTCGTTCTGCAATTTCTTCCTGGTGTCTTCGTTCTGCAATTTCTTCTCTTTCTATTCTTTCATTGATGATCGTATTCAGCCATTCCTTGGCACTTTCTTCATCGTACTCTTTGCTCGCCAAAATCATCTTTTTCAAATCTTTCAATTTATGGCTGTCATTGACAGTTTCTCCAAGCTCTTCAGCCAATAGCTTCAAATCGCACTTCCTTGCTCCAGCGAAGATAGACATTTTCGTAGTTTACTACACTTTTATTTACAAATTAACGTAAAAAACCAATTTCCTAACGTACTTTGAGATTGAAACTCCTTCCTCTTTACTTAACTGTCCATGAGATTTTCAGTCACAGGTTTCTAATTAATCCCACTTCTGATTTCTGTTGGCTTCTCGATTGGCATTCATAAGATTTCTTTTAAAACAAAACAACATTTATTAAGCACAACCATTACACTTCGTAACTGCGTACAACGTAACTTCGTTCAAACGTACAGTACTCATCTCTTCTCGTAATCGTCTCTCTCTCGACTATTTCTAAAAAAAATCAAATTCAAAGTAGCACAAATCTTACTGTTGCCACTTATCTGATGTCATTCACTGTTATACAATAAATATGTTGCAGTCATACTTTTGTGAGGCACAATATTAAACACGCTTACATTTTCAAATTTTGTTAATCCATTTCAATTAAATTTCCGTTTATTATAATAGAAGATAATATCTTACGGACTAAATAAAGGGATATGAATAAGCTATTTTTTCCAACATTTAGTGCATTGGTCTTCTAAATGTAATCATTAGTTTGAGGATTATTAACTCGCCCTCTTAAAAAGCATATATAACAAGTTTCAGTACAAAAGGTTTGTAGTATAATGTTTTATTTAGAATATTATTCAGGGGATACGAAGGTTATTTATAATTCTTCATATGTATTAATTATTGCTGGCTATTTTATAATATAGATTATTATGTGACTATCTATATAATAAGTGCTAATGTATAATGCAAAACGGATTAAGCCAGTTAAGCGCTGTTTTTATCTGTGATCAGCTCTGAATTTTCTACCTTTTACCGAATACTAAATCAAGAAGCAATTTGAAAAGTTCTATAGTGTCATCAGAGATTAATATATATATATATATATATAAATGGCATTGTTGTTGATACTTAAAATTAAGGAATTTAATTTTACATTCATAGACTAATATGCTGACTTGTAGACTGAAAATAAATTGAAGTCAAGGATATAAAAAAGACAACTAATAATTTGAATTTCAGCCAATATTTAAAATACAAGTATTAATGAACAGCAAATAAATTGAAGTCACCGACATCTAAAGAACATCAACTTTTATACAACTTCAATGATATTCACATTTTTAGGAACTCACAACATGAAAAATATGTATTATAGCCTTCATTTTTTTTGGCCAAACGATCTGGCATTTCTCAGGCCTAACCATGTTTATTTTTGACATATAGTGTTATGGACACCAGCAATATACAGAAAATAGGTACCAAATGTCCATATCGAAGACATGAAGTGTTAATTTAATCACACTGTTAATTCGCTGTTTTAAAAAGTAACTTACTTCGACATCGTTTCCATGGTTGTCCATCGTGCTGATTGAATTTGTCACGACTTCAACTAGACAGTTTGGAAGAAAAACGTGGTAATCGGGTTTTATAGGTTGTAATAAAAAATAAAAGCTTTTTCTCATTATCAAAATTACTATTATTGCGTTTTAATCAACACCTCTTCGCAAGCACGCAATAAGCGCAATTCTATAATGTCAACAAAAATGAAAACTAGTTGCGCCGTTAACTGATTGCTTTGCTTATTTAATAATAATAGTCCTAGCATCAGTGAAAACTAATACATTTGGAGAGTTTTTACCACAACAAAGTTACTATTAATTAATTTAAAATGTTTTTATGGGTGTCTCGTCATATTATATATAAAAATTTTTCTTCGATTTTCACGCAATGGCCTGTTTCGAGTTTGTTTTTCATGTATCCCATTTTCTATTGTATTCAATTTTGAAGTTCTTTATGCGTTTTTTAATGTTTCCATATTCTACTGTTTCAATTTAAAATTCTGCAGCTTCTTTTAACGTTTTCATATGCGACTGCATTCAATTATTATACTGATTTTGAATTTTTCTTTAGGTTTTTAAAAATTTTACTTTTAATATGTTTTTTTAAGTTTTAATTATTGACAATCAATTTTTAATTTTCTAATACGATTTGCAATGCCTTTAGGGTTTGCTGTGTTAAAAGAACTGAATAAGAAATATGATTCTTAGCAACAACTGTTGTTTGAACGACTCTATAAAAATCGGTGTGTGGGGGGAGTGCATCATCATTTCTCCTCTTCCTTTCTCGTCTAATAATAGGATTTCTGCACCGAATTACTGCCTTATTATTTTTTGGTTGATATTATCAGAGACGGAGAAAGAACTTCACTTTCTTTCTCCTGCAAAATTTGAGTGACCTTATTCTACGCATTATAGAAATTGGTAGAGGGAATTCTTTTGAATCTTACTTTGTTAGAAATTTACTCCATTTAATTTTTTAAAAAAGATTACATATTTACTTATAAGCGAAATGAAACATAACAATTTAGGAATTTCATTCAAATCCAGCACTTTCTTCATTTTAGGACATATATTAAAAATAACCACTGCCCCGACACCCCCGAGACGTCTGGTCATCTAAGTTTAAAGTTAAACAAACATGAAGCAATAGTTAGGTAATCTAAAATCACATTTCCCATGATAATATGTAGGTCAATTCCTTCTAACAATGTTCCAAGAAGATAACCTACTCGTATAAATGTAATAATTTGTCAATTAAATATCACGTTAAGAGTTTGGAACAAAAAAAATACACTTTTAATAAATTTTGAAATTTCAAGGAAGTTTAAAACTATTACTGAAATGTTACTATTACTATTACTGAAACTATTACTATTACTGAAACTATTACTATTACTGAAACTATTACTATTACTGAAACTATTACTATTACTGAAGTAGTATTTCAATCCTGTGTACTATGCGGTTTATTTACTTTTTCTACAGATGCCTTGTAACATAGTCTTGGCAGACTCGCACAAAATAACTAATATAACTTCGAAGTGAAATTGAAATTATTTCATAAACCGTTTTAAAGAAAGTAATTGTAAGATATAACATTTTCAGGATAATATCGTTGTTATCATGACATGCACTTTTTAAAATTATTGTTACAGTTATTATTGAGATTTTTAATTATTGATTTAAAAACATTGATTAAATACTTTTTAGTATGGTTTTCTCCCCATTTTACTAAAATAAAAAGAGTAATTGTTGAATAATGCATATCAGTCTGAGGAATTGCTAAAAGATCTCGTTTAACTTAACCGATACTGCACACAAGCCACAGATTAAAATGAATTGTTTAATCCTGTTTTCTGGTCCTGCCGATATGACATAAAATATTATATGAGAACACTCAATTCGTGCAATTGGCGAAAATTTAGAGAGTTTGTTTAGATAGAACTTAACCGTTTACAGACCGAATTCAGATCCAGGTTAATATTTAATTACTTTTTTGTATATTTCACCTACTATTGCTTTAGTTTAAAGATATCAATTACTAAAATATGAATAAAAAATTTTTATACATGATTTCTTTAAGATTTGCAATTGGGAACATTGGCCAGTTCTGATTAAGCTCATTGCACTAAACACATATATTGAAAACAGTGATGATCAGACTGAATAAAAGAAAAATATTGTAGAAATTATTTTTATAACTATGCATAGATATGAATTCAATCGAAAATTTATGATTTTAAATTAATAAAAAATATAGCAGAAAAGTGCAGAAAATGAATATTTTAACTGTATCCTATGGCACCCTGGGAACTTGTTCAAATACAATCCCCTTTTATTCTCATTTATTAGAATATAATATTGTATTTTCTCCAAATTTTGCATATTTACCCGAGATGTTTCAATAAGGCAATGACTATCACTCCTCAGCTGCGATATTCAATCGGTAATTTTTGAGGTCCATACTTTTTTTTCCACAGTTTGTAAAAGGATAATTGTGTTTTATAGACGAATCTTCAGAGAAATGAGTTTGTTATGCTTCCTGGTAATTGTTATATGCAGTAGCCATCCAGAAACAATAGCTTTATTTAGTATACTTGCAAATAAAATAAGACGCGATTTCTTTTTGCGAAGCTGTGACGTTAGTTTTTCACATTTTACACTCCAGAATTATATTTTGAATACAATTTTGTTGTTCTATGCGTACCTTTTTCATCAGTGCTTGGGAATATCTTTTAGTTATCTGGAATGGGAGAAAAAAAATACTAATTAGAAGACAAAATCTCTAAAGAATTATTCTGCGATACCTAAGAACTTATGCGACACATTTAAAATCCCCCTCCTCACCTGATTACAGATAAAAATGTTTTTCACCGTCAAAACTAAAGCATAAACTTTCTAACAATAGAAGGGGATATTGTTTCCTGAATTATAAGAGACTTACCCTTTCTATTTTGTTTTCAGTGGAAACTCACAAAAGAGAAATTTTTTCTTTTACAGAATAGTCACGACTGGCGGATGTTCCAAATTGGGAACACCGAACTTTAATGAATTATAGCAATCGCGTTCCTTATTTTTATTATTATATTTTATATGTTATAAGTAAAGTGGACATTTTCAACTAGGTGTATCTGTACTTAGAAATTTTGGAAAGTTTTTTTAATTTTTTATGAATTTTTATGCTATGCCCAAATTAAAATGTGAAAAAGACCATTTTAATTAATTTTTGTACATTGCGCATTTTATATCTCAAACACAATTTCTATATCAAAAATCAATACTAGTTTCAATTATAATTAACAATTTTTACAAAACAATATAAAAGATATTTTATTTTGAAACGAATTTTCAATTTGGTGTTCCCAATTGGGAACATTGGCCTGTAAGCGTTTAAATCAGAACAGAGTATTTGTAACCATAAATATTTTGCAATAACAAATTATAGAGTTTTATTCTTCATTTACCCGGCATTAACACAGGCAATTTAAGTTAAACGCACGGAATATGTTTAGTCTAACCTTTTGCATGTTTTGTTTATTTGGCAAAAGTAACTCAATTCGCATCCTGTATAAGGGATGGTATCGTGTTCAATCAATCATGTCAAGCATCTAAAGAGGAAAATGATTTAGGAAGGAAAATTGAGACATTGTAGTGGGGTCAGTCAATGTCATTGTGTTTCAATTGATATCATTGCTCCGATAAATAAAAAAAATTAGCCTGAGAGCAATTCTCACTTCTTTGCTTGCAGGTGTCTTTCTGAACATTGCTCCAGGTAAATAATTTTCTTTCTGAAATAATAGTCCTACTTTTATTTGTATTTTATGTAGTTCTTATATCACTGCATGTTTCGATTTGAAATTCTACTTTTCTCTGTTAAATGAAACTAAAACCAACTCTCTATGTTATTTGGTTGCGGATCTATAAGCGTTTAACTTTAGCACGAAAAGCATCATAATTTTTTTTCTTTCCCGACACAACTTTAGACCACTATGGATAGACGTAAGTTTACGTCAAAATTACTTCTTTTTCTTACTCTGCTGTTACACGACTGAGCTCTCTACTGTTCGCACAGTAGACTTGCAGTTATTGTGCTGTACAATCTTTCGCCTTGCTGGTCGCATTGTTTGGATAACTCATAATACGTTCTGCTTGTTGAAGTCAACTTCAAGGGCATCTTATGTATAGACACTACGGAAATAAATCACTCCCGACTCTTTCTGCTGAACAATTTCATTATGAATTAAAATATTTTTACGTAAATTTTTAATGTTCAGTTTTTTAATTTAGATATAGCTTTCAATACTACGTAACAATATACTGATGCAATCTTAAAAAACTTTAAAATTTCTGCTTTACAATGAATTTGAATTAGTAGCATTAATTTTGAAATGATCAAAGATTATTAGCAAAATTTCGATGATACGTCCTTTGGTTTTATAAGTGGTTTTACGTCAGTCCTGTGAAAAACGTATGTATGGTGCTTTACGGTAAATATTAATAAATTATATTCCATTATGTTTTCCTTATTTTCGTTATACTGTAAATATTTCTTATAAATAAATCACAAATTATTTTCCCGACATATGTATAAATTTTAACCTTTCCTCGCGCGGTATATAGATCAATGATTTATTTCCCTGTAAATCTTCATGAATGAGGAAAAGGAATATCAGAGAAATTATTGAAGAAAGGAATTCGAGCTTAAATAGTAACTAAATTTATAATTATTAGTATAAAGTTAAAATAAAATGCTCATTATTTTAATCAGTAAGCATTAAGTTAGTCGAGGCTAATTATTAAGGCGAAGATATGAGTGATGAAAAGATTTAACACTGCTCAGTGTGAATAAACAGTAACAGTAACCTACAAATACAACGCGCGAGTCGTCACTATCGTATGTATTTATTATATCTAATAACACGTTTTTTCAATAATAGCACGTAATTTAATTAGGCTATCAAAATTGGAAAAAGGTTTGTTTATAGCTTAGAATTGGTAGAGAGTCTGATCATCGAAATTTATAGACATCTTGGCATTTGAGAGAAGGTTACTAATTTTTAGTTGATTCCAATCATTGTTGCTTTACTCTAACGTTGAAAGCTTTTTTGTCTGCTGGCCTGCAATATGAAAATTCACACTGTCAAGTTGGAGGATCAGTATCGATATTACTAACGCAGTGGAAGTGACCGAGGGGGAAAGGGGGTATAGGTGCCCCGGGCGCCTGTCTCTGGGTGCCCCATGCACTAAAATATTAGTGCATTTGCATCATTATCTAACCCTCCGACGGGCGAAACCAGACTGACAGGCACAGTTCGGACGTTTTCGTTTCCCCCCTTCACTTGCAGGAGGCCGCGGGGGCCTAGTGGTAAAGTCTAGGCTTTGGAGCCTGAGGGTTCAAAGTTCGAAACCCAATTCCACAGAAAATCCGTCGTGTGTTTGGGCCTGTCTAACGTTAACTCATACGTAGGGGGTGGTATGTCCCCCCGCTGGTGTGGTGCGGAACCTTGGAGTAGGGTATTCCAGCTCAGGTGTCGTCCTCTTCATCGGACTGAGGCTCAAAATGACCCTCGTGTTGTTTCAGAACGGAACGTTAATATAACTAAGCAAACTAACCCCCACTCTCTGGAAGGGCAGGAATCTGTCCTTTCTAGTAGTCTCCTTTCTTTATCTGATGTTTAAACACCCCCTATTGAGTAGACTTGCCCACTAGGTGGAGTGCAGATATCCTCATATTGTCCTCTTAGGCACATTGCGCCCGAGTTCGTCACACATATGATTGTGTTGTATTATCCAATTTGTTTACAACGGGTGTATATTTCACTCATTTGGTGCATTTATCATGTGAAATTTATTGTAGTGAAAATGGTTGCCCCCAAAATTTGTTTCTGTCAAAGAAAAGAATATAAATATTTATATTTTATGCTATTTCATTCAAAGAATGTACGGCTGAAAAATTTGCGAAGTCAAAATTTTTATACAGTCCCTCGGTTCTACCAGTTATATTTAGTAAAAGTTTCTTGACACAAAAACATTTTCAAAAAAGAAAGTTCTACTGTTCTGCGAATAAACTGAACGAGTTACGAAGATTTGCAATTCATAATTTTAAGCCGATCAACGGCCGCCTCCAAAATGCACCGCCTGTTGATTGGTAGATTTTCCTCACGGCGACCATTCAAATGGTCTAAAATCATTTAAAATGGTGTTTTTCAAGGCTTCATATTCGATAGTTCACTATTAGGCTCCATTCGGATTCAGTTGATTCAGCTCCTAAATTACGAAAGGAAACAGCTTACGTTTACATTTCCGCCTAAAATTTTATAAATTACCAATGCGGATAAGATTGGAGTTTCTCGGATTTGTTTATGTTCTATTTTGTTGAGTTAAATGATGGGTGATAGATAGTTAGGAAGGGAAAGGAGGGTAAGAGTACGCACCTAGTGGATATTTCGTTATAAAATTGAGAATTGAAAAGTGAGAGATTCGTTAATATACTGAATCATAGTTTATTAACTTAGAAAGAAGAGTACAAAAAATTTAAATTTTATCTTTAAAAAATATATATTAAGAAACGGAAGGAAAAAAATGTCAAATGCGTAGTAAGAGTACGCAGGACTTGAGGCCAAGAGTACGCACCCTGAAAATTTAGCAGTAGTCGCACACAAATGCTCTCTGCCTTCGTAACTGGAACATTCCTCATGGTACCACTCATTACATAATCCACACTGCATCCAATGTTCATCATATGTGTGTTCACAGCCTGGGCATATTGTCCCCTCATTATTTGCCGAACTTGTTGAAGGAACTGGGTTTGCGATAGAATTCAGAATAAGTTTTTCTTTGCTTTCAGGGCTTTTATTTTTTTAATTTTGACCCCATTTTTATTTTTCTTAAAAACTCGATTGGCCTTTGCTTCCTCTAACTCTACCTTTTCCTTTTCGTTTTTATCTAAGAAATGTTTGAATCGAGACGAAGTCATGATCTTCTTTTAGCTCCTCGTTGTTCATGTAAAGGAAGTGGCAAGATTGACTGGATACTGACATCTATCTGAGAAGTATAAGATGAGACTTGATTCTCTTCAGGTGCAATCGTTATCCAAAGATGCTAAAGTTGCTAGTGAAGGAGAATAGCAATCGTCACTTATAATGTCAGGGTTGTTTGGCTCAATACCTGTAACTCGGAAAGCTTTTTTTGCGAGTTGAACCCTGGCTGTGGCGCTATAAGCTTTTTGAAAAACCCTGAAACTTTGTACAGTGTTATTGCTTTTCCTGGATTTTGTACGAGCCATTTTTCAGTTTCAGATTAGTATAAAGCTTTCAAAGGGCAAAGAAACATTTATGCAATGGCTGTAGCACATGACTCGTATGTGGTGGAAGAGTGAGAAAAGTTATACGATTCTCTCGATAAAACAAAATTGCAGGTAGTGAGCAGTGGGATGTGTGACTATCTGCTATTACCAGAACAGGATCTTCTGTAGACGGTTTAGCATGCATGACAAAATGTTTCAGCCAGTCGATGAACAAATAGGAATTCACGTAACCAGTGTCGATGATCAAGGGCAAAGTTCCACTGGGTGAGTCTTCGTACAAAAGAAGAGTCATTCTCTTTCTAAGAAGAATCAATGCAGGCGGGACGAAAAGTCTTGTAGCAGTCATTCAGCATACAGCAGTGACTGTTTGACCTCTTTCTGCACTAGAAATTTTAGAAACCGTTTTTTTCCTTTCGGTGTTCTATTGGGGACAGTTGAGATACCAGTCTCATCCATATTGAATTTTCTGAGAGCAGGAAACTTTTTCTCCAGACAACAGCTCTTCAGATTATTATCCCAATGTCATTTTTTTAATAATATAATAATAATGATAAAATAAAATGCAAAGTTTCGTAGGAATGGCTGCTTCAAATTACAGAGCTGATAAGAGTACGTATATCTGGTCTGTGCGTACTCTTATCCGCCGATATATTGCTTCTCTAAACCGTCCATAGATGGCCGTAACATTCACTAAAGTTAAATTCTAACGTGGCCACGTTCTTCAGAAGGGAACAAACATCATAATGACATTTACTTAGAAAGCAAGTATTAGTCTTTTATTTACAAAACATTTCTTCACAGAAAAATTACATGCTAATATAAAGAAATCATATCTTACCTGATAAATAAAAGACAACTAGGATGAAAATAATAATGGCGGTCTCTTGAGAGAGCTGAAAACACACGTATTGATATGATCACACTCACTTCTGCTTGCACTGTTGCCAACAGGGAAAAAATCCCTGTGTACCCGACTGAGTACTCTTACCCCCACTTCCCTTACTAATGCAATATATCATTATTCTTGTTTCGCTTGATATAGTAAAAACGTATTATCAACAAACCTAAAATTATTTTTACTGTCTTCAAGTAATCCCCAAGAATAGAAATTTCTAGATAACAGATAAATCTTTATACTCTTTGCGCTTCAGTTTACAATGAAAATCGCACTAAAAACACATCTGGAATATTACTGCATTCCAGGGATGGTTAAATAATTTTTAAAAATACCGCTTTGCTGAGTAAAGTATGGAAGGGAAAAATCTAGAATCGTCTAGCACCTAATATTTACGATATAACATAAAAATATCAGGATATATCAAAAATCTATCAATCGACATCAGCAGAATAATAATAGAATTTAAGTTATGAAAGACCACAGTATTTTGACGTACTGTTTTCCTAATTACTTCAGTAAACTGAAATTCTTACCACGAAGGAGACAACAACAGTTTCTTCTGAAAGTAATAATTCACATGCAGTAGTTTTACGAATGGTAGAAAATAACGTGTAAATTGCGTATAAACAGTTACAAGAGTATACAGATCATTGAAATGCAATATGCAAGCTAAAACTACGTGCATGTTGGCATAAGTTTTTAAAAGTGAAAAGTTAATTAGTATACGCAATAGTAGAGCATGCGAAACCAACAAAAAGAGAGATAATTATTTCTCGCATGAGCTTGATTTGTATTTCATAGTTCCACGCCATATCATTAGTGGCATTCTATCCACGAAGCCATATGAGTTTCGCCAACATAGGAAATACCTAGAAGTGTTGATTTCAAACACCTCTTTCCGCCAAACTGGGCAACCCGTTGGTTCCTTGAAAGCAAGAAACCCTGCAAATGGGCAGGAGCCCACGAAACTTCTGAGGAGTTGTGATGCAGTAAAGAAGTCTGGATATAAAATTAACTGGTGCCTCCCAGGCTAAATGGTATTAAAACTTGACCGCCTTGTCTGTTTGGCGTGGTCAAGCTCTGTCGAAAACGCTCGCTTATGGCTTTTGTTTTTGGTGGCTCACTCGTCTGATGATGAAAAGACTGCTAGCTGTTAATAAAGATCACTCAAGCTAGTAATTAGGCAGCAGGTCACTCGTTGGTGGGAGGGATGGTTGGGCTTTTAAGAGAAAGTTTTCTCCCTGGCTTTTGTGATACCAACCCAATGGGAAAGGCAACAAGTCAGGAGAGCGATTCAGGATAATTTGTGTAGAACACGCTTTATACAATCTTGAATTATCTTTGTTATAATTGCTGGAAGAAAGATCAAATGCAAGAATGAAATCAATTCAATGCAGAACTGGTTTACAGAAGCGCTTTATAATATACATGCATCTGCGCTGTTTTAGTTCACGTGCAGTGAAACGTTTTGAAATTTCGGTACGTTAAATGAAACACTGTATTGCTTGAATTTTGAAAATAATCTAGGTTTCGTAACTGGTAACGTGTTTTTCCCATTGGGTTGGCACACTAGAATATTCTACCAAAACGTAAGAACCGATATATCTACATTGTGTGCTCTAAATGAAAAAACGTAATTTTTAGTTTCCATTAATAACAAAAATACGAAACATTAAGAAATCAATCAAAGAATTTTATTACATCATAAAATGAAAATTGTATTTAAATACTATATTATCTAAGGACTATATAAAGATATTTAGCCAAGAAATTCTGGTACAAGATCAGAAGGGATCTAGCCTATTTTTGTGGAGTTCATTCAAATTGGTGGCAATGTGTAAACACAGAGTATTTATTACTGTTGTAAAGTTCAGATTGCGGATTCTTCTCACTCTATGTATTACAGAAAATTCAGTTACGTTAATTATATATTCTCGTTACGACATATCTTACCACTGACTATAATGGCTTTAAAACTTGGAAAATATTCAGTTACAGTTTGATTTTTAACCCACTCAGCGCCAAACCCGAGATATCTCGCGAAATTTTTTACGTCTCAAGCTGCAATCTACGAGATAACTCGCAAACTTTTCTGCATCTCTAGCGGCAAGCCCGGGTATTCTCGGGCTATTGGAATTTCCTTTCCCCCAGGACAACATACATACTAGTAATTGGAGGGTTGACCTGTCCATTGTGTTTGTCACCCCGCAGTTGGAAGAAGAGGGGTTGTCAGTTTCTGTTTGGGCTTTCTGACTTTTTTGCACGACGGATACGTTTCCCTTACGCAGCTCATCGGAATTTTCTGCTAATTCTTTGAAATAGTAATAACAGCTTTCCAGCTTTTATTTGCGGAAGAGAACGTGAGGATGGATACTATATCTTTTCAACAGCTATGTCACTGTTTATAAAGTATAAAATGGAAAATGACCGAATAGTTATTTTCGAGAATCCGCTACAGAAAGAAAAAAATGCCTCTACAATTAGAAGCAATTCACTTTAAAATAATTTTAAAATATTTATTTTTGATTATTTATCTGATAGAAGATTCTCCAGAAATTCAATCATCATCAATGAAAAAATCTTGAGTGTGAGCAACTTTTTTTCAATAAGCTTCATTTGTTTTAAAAAGTATCAGTCCTTCATCTAAATTGTAAGTTCATTTAAAAGAAAAAATACTTTGTTATGTAACATAGATTTAAAATTGCATAAGAATTCTAGACACACAAAACTAAATACACTGACGGAAAAAAACACCATGAAAAAATTATTGTAGAGTAATGAAATTTCGACAATACATTTGTCTAGTTTGCTTAACATACTTATAAAATATACATGCAGAATACACTAAGTACAAAAACCTAGTATTGAGATACAGGCAATTTAGACATTTAAATCGTTATTAAAAATAATAAAAGATATTTTAACGAATTATAACTCCTACAGTAAGTTTACTGATGTTTTAATAACTAGTTTATATAATGAAATAATTAACTGGGAATTCTAATTTGCTGCAATAGTCCGTGAAAGAGAACTTTTGTGGGCTTATTGACTTTTGCCTACCAAAATGTCGACTGCGACTATGAAATATTTAACACTCTCACTACGACACCCGCCCCAGCCGGCTTGGTAGGTTCTATACGAGACAGGCGGATTTTCGGGCGGGCAAGGGTCAAATTAGGGGTTTGGGTAGTAAAGCGAAGTTCCCACAAGGGTTTCCTCGGGGAGGGGAAACGTCTGCTATTCATGGCTGACAGTGATGAATTGATTTCGCCTGCGGGAAGCTTCAGATGTTTTCAGAAAGAATTACACGCTGAACTTTCAAAATAAGATTCTGAAATAATTTTAACTTTTTTTTTTTACTAAATCTGTGTTTATTTGAATGAAAAAATATTAAAACTAAGAACACAGTTTAAAAACTTAAATTTTTTAGAAATTGATTTATTAGAGTAAATTTTTTTTCGAATTTCTTGTAATGAAGACAAATATCATTTTGTACGTTAATAGATTAACAATGATTCCTTTAAAACGGGTTAACTTTTACTCCAGAAAATATAATTAAAATGATTTACTCATGAATATGTAATTTTTTGATTCACTGGGCTTGATTGAAGGATTCAAGATTTTAAATATAAACAAAAACAAAACACTCGCAAGCTGTGCTAAATTTTATTAGTGATGTACTTGATTTTTAAAATTTCTTGTAATTTTTCTTCTCGATGACAATACAACAGTTTTTTATATTTTTATAACTTAATTATAAATTAATCAATTAACTGAACTAAATTTCAATTCCTTACAAGAGGTGTTTCATAATTGCAAATTTGTGTTAAAAATTATTTCAAGATTACGTAATATTTATAATAATGAATTAAAAAAGATCAATCAGTAAGGAATAATTAAAATAGAATGCTTTTTCCTTTATATACAACTAAAGAAATGTGTGCGTTTAAAATTTTTTATTAAATTTGTTTTTTCTTAAAACAATGCTGTAAATGGTTTGGTCAATAACGTGTTAAATAACGACACTAAATTTTATTTCTAAGCGATAAAAAGTCATATTATAAAATCATATATCAGTGATTTAACTTCCCTTTTTAGAAAAAGGTAAGGATTGATGTTTTTCTACGTGACATTTGAGGGATCAATAATTAAAACACATTCACTCTAAAAGCTTTCCAAACTGATTTAGGATTTGGAAATTGTCGGATACATTGTTTAGTCAATTCATTAAATTTTAGCCAATCTCAAAAATTAAAATTCATGAAAAAAATCAAAAACTTGACTGAATTTTTACCGGCCAAATAAACATTTAGAAAAAAATAAAAATAGCTCCGACTAAAATATTTTACCTCAAACAATTTTAAAATATGGTAAAACCCACCGAATCTAACACAGTAGATTTACTACTTTCTGAGTTTGCTGCTTATATTGTTGATAAGTTACTTTATTTTATATTCTTTTTATTTAATAAAAAATTCTTTTCTTATAAATTAGGTATTAAAAATACTAGTTGAAATTCAATTAATCACAAAGACTTTAATCTCGAATCAACTATCGTGAGATATAATGAATGGTGTATCAGTTTTGTTAGTTAAATCCATTTACTAAATTCCATCTATGTTATACTCTTATATATAAATCACTTACAGTACTCTCAATTTTCTAGTTTATCTTTTTTCGTACAAAGGAAATATAGACGTTCGCAATTCTATTTTATTTCTTACAAACATTTGCGCTTTCCTCAAAAATAAATTCCCTTAAAATTGTTTATATTTCTCCCCTAGTCTAAGAAAGAAGCGTGTGTTTTTCATACATAAACATATGTCTCTCTATGTGAAAAGAAGTCTGTTAACCTGTTGCATTGTCATTACAAAATGTACCATCAAATCAATCACCGAATGTCACTATAATTAGCGTTAAAAATGACCAAGGAAAGAAAACGCTACATCTGGCCTTTACAGTCTATTTCAGAATCATTTATCTAGTAAGGAGTGGTAAAATTACTGGAACATGTGCCAGAGAGATTTTGCTATAGAATTGGGAGCCTTGCTTTGTAAAGGAGCCTATTTTCTCTTGTTCAGTGTGGATTGAACAGGACACAACTGAATTCCGAAGGGGATGTTTTAAATATTCCCTTTTTATTCTTAGTCATTTCTGAAGGTTACCAGTTTAAGATGCAACACGTTAATTTATCCCTCTTAAAAGGGATACCATTTTTATGAAAAAGAATTGTGAAGAATTATAATCCAAAAGTTTATCAAATAGCTAGTAAAAGGAATATAAATAGCCATGACAAATTTCATTTCCTGACTACGGTGCTACACATTATTTTATAATTAAATAAATTGTTTGAATATATTGAGCAAAATTACATTAAAAACAAAAATATTATAAACCCCTACTATCGGGGTAACAATTGAAAAAATCCCATTGTGTTCTCCATCGAGGACTGTATCATTCAACTAGCGACCCCAGTCTCTAGCCCTGGGTCACGCTCCAGTGCGCTTTCGACCACCAACTGTGAGGAGAAAAAGGGAGAAGGCGGACGAGTCCATTTCACGAATCCATATGTAAACAAAACCTCCGTATACAAAGGTAGTAAGATTTTGAGGGCCGCTAGGAGTCAGAGGGTTAATGGAATTCTTTTCTTTTACAGCCTCAGTTTGATTTATTTTTAGAAGTGAAAGTTATACATTTACAACGTTAAAATATAAAAATATATTATTAGTTATAATTTTTTTCTGGATTTAGTGACTTTTACCTGGCAAAAAGTAAGCGGCGTTCATGATATCTTTTGAGAAATTAATAATTATTTAATTAAACTCATGTATTTACAATATCAAATTGATTTATTTTTAAAAGATAAACATTGATAATGTTAGTACGAAAAATTAATTATTAATTTTAATTTATGCTAACATTTCAGCCTATTACATTAAAGTTTTCTTTAATATCAAGTTACGCTATATGCCGAAAGTGAGCTTTTATTAAGAAAAAAAACCCCTTTTTTTTTAAAGTATTAGTAATACGCCGCCATCAGAAGCCAAACAATAATTGAAAAAAATGATAAAAATTACCAAACAAGTTTCGTCATCCCGTCTCCCGAGAAGGGAGGGGGATCATCCAAGTCTTTATCCCCTCCCCTCATTTCTGGTATTATGTGTAGCACAATACTGCTCCTTCACTCAGAGAGAAGAAATAACAGCGCATGCGTCCCGAACTGCACCCTTTAGAAGAAAGAGACATTCCCCAGTGATGTAGTGAGTCACAAACAAGGAACGAATGAAGTCGAACGAAAGAGCCTTACTTATTCGTTCGCAAATGAAAGAGCCTAGATTCGAACGTTGCGAACGACTTGAAACGAACGGGTCAAAATGGTGAGTCGAGTCTTTCAACTGAACGTGTTTTCCCACCACTAGAGTGTAGGGAGTATCTGTCGTTGAGAAAACTCTCACAACAGTTCATATCATTTCCATTGTAATAAAATTGTCAGTGACTTAAATAAACTATTTATACATCAATTATCTATTGCATGCGCCCCATGATTTTCGTTTTAATTCTGTACGGGGGTTATAAATCTGTATGAGCCTAGAAGAAATTATTTTAAACTTTTTAGTCCGTTTTAAAGACGAGGTATATTATTTTTTTTATTTATTATAATTAAAGTTTCCTAATTGAAAAGCCCTCGAGCCGCTCCTATGGCTCTAAATTAAACAAATTTCATTAGTATATAGCACAAGTGATACCTTTGTTAAATACCAAAAAATAGAAAAACAGAAGAAAAATCCAAACGAAGAATAAGAAATGATCAAAGGAGCTAGCCATGGCATGCCGAGGCGTGCAGGGTCAGGTGAAGAACAATAACCACGACAGCAATCGGAAACTGTGGGCGGAGTCCTAAAAGCCATCACTGGCAGCAGCACAACTCCTGCCGAAGGAGGTACGTCCCGTCATCGGAGTGGAGGTAACTCAACCCCACACAGTTGCTCTGCCGCCAGGAAAAGTGAGAATCGTTTACTTATCTATTGGCTTCTCTCATTCACATACTCGTGGTGCCCCTCTGGGGGAAAAAGATGAAGAAAGGTTAAAAGTTTTCGTGATTAGGTAGTACTGCTCCAATATGTGAGTTTACTTTTTTAGTTATTTTTTATTTCTGAAGTTCAATTGAATTGCTTATTTGAGGATTTGTTTTCAGTTGAATTAAAAACATTTTTTGTTGAATTAAAACATTTTTTTAGTTGAGTTAAAACATTTTTATTTGAATTAAAAACTTTTTTAGGTTGAATTAAAACCGAAATTGAGTTCTGAATCATAAAGTTTTTTCTCCGTTCAAAATACCGTTTTAATGCAGGACAGTGCACCACCTCTCACTGCTATTTCTTGCTTCCACAGAATGCATCACTGCATTCTAACGGGATTTTTTTCGTTGTGAGCCATAGAACCTAGGGCCCACTGAATGGGTGAACTTTAATTAAAACAGCCCTGTATTTTCTGAAACTGGTTTTAATAAATTTATTTTAGCTCTTTTTTTAAAAAATATTTTTCGTTTGTTTCCTTAAACTATATTTATAGTTACTTTCGTATTCATTTCAGACTGGCCACCTCTTCAGTTATATTGGAGGTTTAATGAGTTGCTGGCTGGAAGTCTTTATATGTGCTTTCACCGGAATAGCAGAAAATGTTTTTCGAAGAGCTATTCATTGGATGGAGCCTATCAAAAGATATTTTAAAGAAATTTCTCCAACACAGCCCACAATCTTTTCAACCCATAGGAAAAATGTGCTCAATATTAAAATTTTGTAATTCTTGTCTAATGTTGTAACAAATTTTCAATGTTAATAAGTTGCAAGAATAATTTTTGGGTAAATTTGTCATAAAAGTTGTGAATATTCCACAACAATACTAAAGAAGTTAAGTCATGTATTATTTTTTTATTTTTTATGTTGTATGAAGAACTTTGAATTCTTAATTCGATTTGTGAAAACTTATCTGAACTCGAAGCAAATTACCTCAAAAATAAAAAATAGCACTTTCTTGTCATTCATCTCCTATTCTTATTTCATAAACATTCTCAAAGACTTAAAATATTTAGGATTCAATGGTATTCAGCAGGTATTCTCCCTATGTGGAAATGCTTCCTTAACGTAGATCAAAATAACAGTATAAGATTCGGTTTAAAAAAGAAAAACAAGGTTTAAAACGATTAAAAAATGGAAACAGCTGTATAAACGCAACACAAAAGATTTTCATTCAAATTAATTGACCAGGCGAAGCGAGATCCTATTTTAATTCGACCATTTAGTATTTCTTCTGTTTGTCCGTAAATGATTTTTACTAAACAATCACGAATGTCGCCTCAATGTTCCTTGAAGTCATTAAAATCGACGTTTGTGTAAGGAATT
>BGPR01001768.1:0-13961 GCA_013235015.1 Araneus ventricosus
AATTTTTGAAGAAAGAGCCAGATTCATAGACATAAATTATTTCGGATTACAATCAATAACGTTTTTCGGACTTAAAAGTGACTTCTCATCAACTCAGAAGGAAAGAGAACTGCAGATGAAATTTCGCAAATTTTGAAATACAGGCTCTATCTTAAAAATCATTATCATCTCTCATTTTGGTTTCATTAATATTGTCTCTCCAAAACATGGAAGTTTCTCGTAAAGATGAGTTTTAAAATGTATTCTGTTCTCTGAGTTATTTTTACTATTCAAAAGGCTTGTAAAATAGTTTATTGCCATTTGGCAAACATTTTACTATGGAGTTTTTGAAGCTTTGTTCGCGAATAACAATACATGCTATTCCAAAAACAATCGGACATTGACAATTTATTAAAGTGTCCCCTACGCCCTGAAATAGTATACATTTCTATGTATACTATGTTGTTTGCAAATGCCCTATGTGCTGCTGCATACTACATAATATCGTCGCTTAAAAAGCACTTCCACTTATTTCAATTATTTTGAATTTCAAAGAGGAAGAAAAAAAATGAATTTTTCGCAACCAATAATGAATATATCTGAACTTTTCCAACATCAGATATGAAAACATATTCCGTATGTACCTATCAGTTGTGAAAAAATTCAGAAATAATCGGTAAACGTTGAGAAAAATTCAGTTTTTTTTTCCCTCTTTTAAATTTCAAAAATCGAGACAGGTGGTGTTGGTTGCTAAGCGACGATGTATACAATAAGTTGTTTCAAAAATCACGGATAAGCAGCATGGAAATATTTTACATTGCTTTTAAATAGTTTAAAGAAATTTATTTTCCAAATGAGCATTTAAATGTCTTATAAAACATTTGTCAACCCTTGATATTTATTACCCAGTATTAATGCCGTGATCTGAATGCATATTTATAGTATTTATTAAATACATATTAATTTAAATACCGTTGCGATATTGCAGATTAAGATTTAAATAACACTAAACAAACTAAATTAAATTAAAATTAAATTAATTTTCTCACTCTTCATTTAGGATGTTAATATGATAATTTTGATATTTTTTCTTAAACTGTCATGTTAAAAAATGGCGTCTTGCAATAAAGGAAATAAAATTCTCACATCGCATAAAATTCTTCAATTGAAAACAGTGCAATTATTTTAAAGTTATCGAAGGTAAGAGCCTGATTTAGAAGACTGACAGTTTTTGTATGAATTAACTTCGCAAGACTTGCCATGGAAGCATTCACATTTGTTTACATTTTCCAAATCTGCGTAATACAATAAACATGAAACGACGAAAATAAAACTAAACACTCATATGTGCATAAATATATTTATAAATATATTACCACTCTTTTAATTTAAAATATTTGTATATAAAATTTGTTTTCAATGAAAAAATCAGGAAAAAGTTGAGATTACTTTTCTTTTATTTAAAGCTCGGAGTTTTATATCCAGGCTGGTAAACAAAAAATTAAAGAAGTAGTTTTCAACATTTGAAGACAGAAGGACAAAAAAATTAAGGTTCGGTTTTGTTCTCAGAATTTTATGTTTCAGCGCCATCTGTTAGTTTAGTGGATAATGTTTTGTTATATCTATATGCAAATGGGTAGAACGATAAAATTTCAACAGAATTTTACTTCTCAAATAATGAACAAATGAGGAAAATGATGTTAAAATTAGGGGTGACGATCATGGTAAAAATAACTGGTTTCGGTCATTACTCTTTATTTCATCTACGGTTTAAACCTCTCGACCCAAGCGAGGCGGTCTACAAGTTTCGTCTTAACACCTAAGACGGACGGTTTGAGGCGCTTTCCTTCATTGGAAGTGTTGTCGGGTAGAAAGATGTCTTCATTGATAAGCGTAGTAGGAGGTCCTATTATCCTTGTTGGGGTCTTTTCCACAGCCCTTTTCAGTTCGCCTGAAGCGGAGGGAGGGGAATTCAATGAAACAGCTCAATGCGAACTTACAGTGTTTACGTAGGCTTTGTCTCTTTACAAGTTTTCTTTCTTTACATCTTTCGCATTGTAATCCTGTTTTCTCCTTCCGTTATACACGTGCAGTACATACGATGTCCCCATTTTTTCAACCTGTTTATCAGTTAATACCTATGCTATCAACCTGTATATATTCCGTGAAAAAATATATAAGTTAAAATGAAATAATAAATACCTGAGAAATGCGAAAAAGCTCAAAATAAGTTTAGGTGAGTATTTTTAATATTTTCATAAAGATTACTAATATTTAAAGAAACTTCACAGCATTTTACATAAACTTCTTCTAAATGCTCACCACAGATCCAATTTAATAGCATTTGTGACAATATTTTTGAATAGTTTCGTACCTATTTCTTCCATAATATTTCTATATATCTTTATTATACATTAACAGTGTTGTTTTTTGGTCGTGCGCCGTTGAGTCAGAAAATAAGGTTATCTTTTTTAATTCCAATGGAAGGCGGGCATTGGGCGTCACTTCATAAAATTTGTATTATGTTAAGTAGCCAAAAGAAATTTTCGATGGCATCAATTATTTTCATATCCTTATCCATATTTCTGTATTTAAAATTACAAGGGGTTAATTAAAGAGGTATTTTGAATATTGTAAACATATAAAATATAATCCAATTACAAGTATTTCTTGAGACATCATTTTTCCAGCATATCGAATTTAGAACCACCACTTTTTTGTCATATTATAAAATCCTGCCATTTCCCTGTTTTTCGTTATCACTTGTCGCTTCGCATATAATCTGAAAAATGCATTGTAAATAATTATGAAGTTTATTTATTGTCAGATTGAAAGCCAAATCTTCAAGACTTTACTTTTCGCTTCTTTTTTGGCAAAAATTCTTTGAGTAATCTCCGTTTATTTAAAGGAATTACATAGACACACATTAATGTATATCTCTGTTAATCGTTTATCACAAAGATGGACACTAAAAACCAGTTATCCGCTCTTAGCCCTCAAAGAGACTGTGGTTTCGACCAGGGCCGTCTTATAAAATGTAACCTCCCTGGGCAACAGTAATTTGGCTCCCCGTTAGAAATGTAACCAGGAATTTTGCAGGCTATATTCAAACGAAAATTGTCTACCTAATAGAGTAATTGAGTAACAAAAAAATGTAACCTGCATTCCGATCAACGCTTTTCAATTTTACTGATCTTTGTCTTTTCAAAACATTTTGCAAGAGAGCTTCTGTAATGCGTGTTACTTCTATTACAAGCACAGTTTTGAGTTTTCACAGATTGACTGTGTATGAATATTTTTTGAAATAATATAAATTTTTATGCAACATCACTAAATATCTGTCTATAGTTACAAGCCCTAACTATATAGCTGCACTTTTAATATATTTAAAATTATAATAAATTTTTTAACTCAAAATTAAAATAAATCACTATAGTAACTTTTAAGACGCTTTTGGATTAACCTTCCAGCGGCGCGCTAAAATATTTCACACGAGCGGGCGCGTGTTGTACTTTTTAAGACACAAAAATTTACTTCATTTTTACTATGCCAGCTGTAAATTATTTCATAATACTAATAAGGGACACGTCAGAAAAGCAAATCTTTTCGTCAAGACTGAAAATTATTTTTAATATTATTTGCAAAATCTAAAATTATATTGAAATCAGAGAAAGTAATGAATAATATTATTTTATAAAAAAGGTATTAAGCAATATATAATAAAATAAATTATAATACAAGCTAATATTTACAACAAAGTCTTTCTTCTTAGTTTCTAATCTTTGTCCTTGCATATGAAACATTGAACTTTTGCTAGAGAGTGACGCTTAGAAGTACACTATGTATTGCACCTACTGCATTTAATGGATTTTGACGATCGTTTTATTTCTTTTAAACACAAACAACGAGCTCTTCTTCTCAATACTGGTTAATGTTCTCTTGGCTTTTCAGATTATGTTGTATAATTTAGATTTAAAGACATGGTAACGTCATATGATGATGATCAGATTTTTTGGGCTCTAGTAGTGAGGTGTTTTCATAAGACTGAAGTTTTTCACAAAAATTCTTCGTCTTGGTGGATTATATTCAGGAATATTACATATTAAATATCTTTGAAAATGTAAAATTAAATATTTAATCGCCCTATTCCGCACTGGTTTTATAATTATCAAACTGAAACGTTAAGACGTGAAAAAAAATTATTAAGTTACACGAGCGGGCGCGTTACATAAAATTTACAAACGAAGCATAAAACAGTTTAAAAACACTTTTAAACTGGGATAAACCCATTAAATCCTGTAGAGAGGGGTAGAATGAAGGAATAACAATGACTTTCAGACAGTTTTGACTCCGAATAAGAAAATAGAGTATGAAAAATACCGTTTGTCGTAAAAGTTGCGCAAGCGCGCCCGCTGGAAGGTTAATGGCGCACTTGGGCTACAGCCTATTGGATAAGAAGGCTCTGGTTTCGACAGGAAACCACCTGTTAAGGAATTGTTGACGTATTCAAATTGACACTTTATGATAGTTTATTTGATGAAAATAATCTTTCCGATTTCCAATAAGGCCAACTAAAGGCAAAAAGAGCCATAGTATTTTTTTTCCTGGTGTTATAGCGGAATAAACTTTGTTTTCCCAGAGGAAAAAAATGAATTTCACAAAAATGGCACTGGTCATCCGGTCGAACTACCTTTATTTCTTTTTGCTATTTTCTTTGCGAAATTAATAAAACCAAAAAATATGAACGAAAGTCTGGAGCGTATTCAAATTTTTGAGGGGATTTAGACGAGAACCACGCCCGCGTATAGCCAAGATTTCAGCACTTTCGTTTTTTTCGCCGATATAATGCAATATGTTTGTTATGCAACTGATAAGATCATCAATTTTTAGAGCAAATTGAAAGAACGTAGAAATAATCACAGATGTTGGTACTCTATCACTGTCAATTTTCAGTATGTCATTTGTAGTTTTCGACAAAGGAACGAAGAAACACTCTTTTATGAAAAAAGGCCGTTTACAACTGATAGCAGTTTACTTGTATTGACCTTTACGTGAACAATGCTATATAGAGCTAACACTGTGTTCCGCACCGGGGTACTGTTTAACCTAACGTCGGCATTTTATTGAGCTGTTGAATGAGTGAAAGGCGAACCATTTCAACAATGCTTTTTTCTTTAGTGTCAGTGAATCACGAACACGTTTCCCACACATGTTGAGATAGATGGAAGATAGCTAATCAGACATATTCGTTACTCTTCTTAATAATATGATAGAAAATCCCAAATAACATTTTATAATAAGGAAATAAGCCGAAACAATCAATGAGAAAAATGCATTATACTGAAAAAAAAATTGTGAAAAGAAACAGAAGATTCTCATATTGAAACGTAAAGGCCAAGTCTAGATATGCCATTCGACCCGGAAAAACAACGAGTTAATGAATCAGAGTAAGACGCTGACAAATTTATTACCTTTAACAGCGCGGAGTGTGGTGGTGGGGCCACACAGAATGGGATAGTCCACTTCATGTGATATCCTCTCAAAATTCTTCGAGTTTAAAGGACCAGGGAGGAAAATGTCTTCTCGGAATTAACCCTCTGAGCGACTACTAGGTCAGAGTAAGCCGTCTGAAAAATATCTCTCTGCTTGGCAATGATTTCCTTTAAGAAATATACCCCGTCCTACAAGAGGTGTTTGAAAAAGAAACACCTGAATTTTTCCCCCTCTCATTGCTATCTGCGGGAGGTCTAATTATCCCAGCGGGGGGGGTCTTCCCCCTTCCTTATCTCTAGCAGATCCCCTTCCCAGAGCCGGCCGGAAGCGAGTGTGAAAGGTGCGACCGCACAAGGTCCCGCGCCGCTTACTGATTTTGTAAAATGAAAATGATTTCTGTGTTTTTTAATGTAAGCAATGGCGAACCCAGGGGATGGGCTATCGGGCTGCATCCCCCCAGAGCTGGCAGAATTCTTGATTTTATTTAAAATTACTGCAACTGTTTGTTCTTAACTTCCCTTTTTTTTAAAAAAAATAATTAAAATGTGACAACATTGCTTTCTGGCTTGACAGGACCGAAAATGTTCCTACTTTTCTAGTCGTTGCACTTGTAATTGAAGCGTTGACGCAGTGCTATTTCATTTATTTTTTTTATTAAATTATCAGTATATGAGTTTTCTTATGATTTTTTACTATCGAAAGAGAAAAGATCCGTAAGGTTAAGAAGTGTTTTTGTTTATGAGCCATGAGGTTTGATATTCTCACGACGAACATAATTTTTTATAACCTCAGCCCCCCCCCGACCAAATCCTGGATTCTCACTGAATCAAGTATAAATCATTTGAATATATTTATACTGGGCGACATTTACATCTACAAATCTAAAGACGAGGTTGGGTTCTTAAAAGTCGTGAGAAAGATTGAATATCCTTACAAACTGCCTTAAACTGATTACATGCAACATTATTAGAAGAATATAAAACAATAAAAAACCTAAGTAGTTTAACAGAATGTTTATGCTTATGAATAGATGTCATTTTATAAATGTATATTTTATATTTAGTAAAAGAACAATATTGTTATGAAGCTTAAACTATTTCACAATTTTGTTGAGTGCACTCCAGGCAGGCATTCTCAGGCTTGAGCCATCAAGAACAATTGTTTGTTAGTTTAAGATGTAGATGACTCTGAAAGCACATATACAAGCAGGGCCAGTTTAATTCCTAAACGGGCCTATAGGGAATACAAGTTTCAATTTCTTTCTTACTCAGATTGAAAACCAAATATTTTTCATTATTTTTCATACAAGCAAATATTAAGACTGACTGAAATAAAAAAGAAATATATTTAACTTGCCGATCACCTTCAGGAGAGTGGTTTGAATATCTCAGAAATAAAAAAAAACTAAAACTTAAAGTATTTTTTTTATGAGTGGTGAAAAAATTGCAAAACTTTTTTACACAGAATAAATAATCTAATATAAAATTTCTAGGGATATTTTGGAGCCAGAAAAACGGTAAAACAAACTGGATCACACTGATCTTCTCACTAAATTAAAAACATGAGAAAAAAATCCTATGAATAATGTTCTGAAATTTAAAGAATACTTGAATTCATTTTAAATAAATTCCAGTATACATCTCTTGCAAATTAAATGAAAACACTAAATTAAATTACCTTGAAAATAATGCATAAAAATATCATAAGGCATTGAAAGCCTCCAAAGATATTGGGTCCCTAGGCAGTTACCTACTTTACTTATTCGATAATCCTGACCTGTTTGCAAAAACGATTTGTGTTGAAACGGCAAAAGACTTGACAGGAAAATGTTGTTGACTAAAAATATCGTGAAATAACAATTTGAAAAATATCGTGAATCGGAATTCATACTATCTACTTTTAACAGCTGCAAAGAAAATAGTTGAGTAGTTAGTTGAAGGCGACACCTGAATTTAAGAATTAAAGAACTGGATGGGGAAAAAAGCAATTTTTCTTTGAAGAAACCGATCAGTCTATTTCACCTGTCAATTATCTATTTTTTAGTCGCAATGAATAGTGCCATTTTTTTCTTTTCAGAAAAGATCGAAATTTATCATGAGCCAAAAGTGTCATATGGATTTTTATCGAATTAGGATAATATTCACAAACTGTCTGAAGACGATCTTCTTAAATGTTGCAAAGACTTAAATGCAACTTTGTAATGTGTTATTGAGTTATTGAATGAAATCGAAATTTGTCATCGAGTTTTACCATTCAGGAACTCAGTAATACAAAATTTACTTAAAAATAATTTATTTAAATTGTATCCAATTTTGTGACTGTTCCGAAAAATACATTAACATTACCAATTACAAATGTTTCTGTAGAAATATCTTTCTCATGATTAAAAATAATAAAAAAAAATTACTCGAGTAATAGAATTTTTTAAGAACCATTCAATTTCTTAGCCATGATATCGGTCAAATCCGAATGAGTTATAAAATTAAATTGTGATTATATTATCAACGAATTTTCTATAATGAATGTAAGAAAATGAAACTAAAATAGCATATTGTTTGTTACCTTATTCTAGCAAGTCGCAGTCCAAATTGTATTTTATGAGTTCATGAAGCAATTATTTTTTTTATTTGAATTGTGAACAGTTCTAAATGTGATCTGAAATGTTAACTGTGTGTGAAATGTTAACTTTTTAAACATATTTTAGTTATGTATCATTTTCATGTATTCCTTAATATACCAATTTGTGAAATGTAATAAATAACAAAATGCAATAAATTATTTATTCTGAATAAGAAATTATATCTGGGTTTCCAGTTCTATTTCTAAAAAATAGGACTACAAACCCAGTCAAAACTTATTACATTTTTTTCTACATGGTCTTTCCTTTGCAAAATTGGCAATTAAAAATAATAACAGAAATCTGTTACTTATGCCAAATTATTCATGCGATTTCAGGGATAAATAACTTCTGAAGGTGTCATGCGGAATGTTTGCTAAAATTGCTAATATAATCAATTTAGAGGTTCATTCAGGGGCATCTCTTCACAAACATTTTTTTTGTTTATGAAAAGAAAAGCTTATAAGCATTTCTACGCCATAATAAGAATCTGAGAAAGATTTTCTTCCACAAGTTTCCGAAAAGCTGCATTGAAACTTCCCTATCTTTCCATTCGTTTTAACGATAAGGAATTCAATTATTGCCGCAAACATACCACCTGCGAGGAAGTCTGTTGTAAAGCTTATCACCAAGAATCTGTCACTGTCAACCAAGTCATCAAGGGAGGGGAAAGTAGAGGCGAGAAAACACGTCTATGCAGCTGACGACTGCAAAATTCAAATCAGGAAAAAGCCGGTTGTTCCCATCTTCAAGGCGACCGAAATAGTAGAAATAACACGGTTCTGCGGAAGTCGGAGTAGATTTGCTTAACGTAGAAAACCGTTTGCGGCGCTCAGAGGGTTAAAGAGTTAAAAACGAAGGTTTTAGAGAAGATGCCACATTGAAGTGGATCCTTCCATTCTGTGTGGTCTTTGTTCCATTATCACACTCCCTGATATTCAAGGTAATAAAGATGTCAGCATCTTACTTTGATTGATTTCTTCGCTCGAATGTCGAAGCAAATCGAGAGTTTGCTTTTCGATGTTACTACTATCAGTTGTAATCGGTTAATTTCATAAAAGAGTGTTTCTTCGTTCCTTTGTCGAAAACTACACATGAGATACTGAAAATTGACAGTGATAGAGTACGAACAACTGTGAATTTTTCTACGTTCTTTCAACTTTCTCTCCAAATTATTGATCATAGCAGTTGTATATCAAACATGTTGAATTTTATTGGCGAAGCAATCAAAGTTTGGAAATCTTGTCTCTACGGGGACGTGGTTCTCGTCAAAACCCCCTCAATAATTTGCAATACCCTTCAGAATTTCTTTCATATTTTTTCGGAATGTTAATTTTGCAAACAAAAGAGCATACAGAAAAAATTTTAAACTTTCGACTGTGTAACTAATCCTATTTACGAGAAGTTGATTTTAGAAAAAATTATTTTTTTCCCTTAGAGAAAACAAAGTTTATTCCTCTATAAAACAATGTAAAAAGAGGACCATGACTCTTGTTGCCTTTAGTTGGCCTTATTGAATATCGGAAAGAGCATTTTCATCAAATAAATTACCAAAAAGTGTCAATTTGACTACGTTAAAATTCTTAAACAGGTGGTTTTCTGTAGAAACGAGAGCCATCTTACCAATAGGCTGTATCCTAGCGGCGCCATTAATCCAAAGGCTACTGAAACTTTACTGTATTGATTTATTTTAATTTTGAGTGAAAAATTAATTATAATTTTAAATATATTAAAAGTAAACTATGGTTAGGGAAAGTAATTAGAGCCAGATATTTTGTAATGTTGCAGAAACATTTATAACGTTTCAAAAAAATATTCATACACAATCAATCAGTGACAAATCATAAACTATGCTTGTAATAGAAGTAACACGCATTACAGAAGCTCTCTGGCAAAATCTTGTTCTGAAAAGACAAAGATGAATAAAATTGAAAAGCAATAATCGGAGAACAGGTGACTTCTTTTTTTTTGTTCCTCAATTACTCTATAAGGTAGACATTTTCGTTGGGATATGAGATTTAAAATTCCTGGTCATGGTTCTGACGGGGCGCCAAATTACTTTTCCCAAAACGCTTAACTTTTTCAGACATCCCTGGTCGAAACCACCGCCCCTGTGAGGGTTAAAAGCGGATAACTTGTTTTCTAGTGTCGAACTTTCTAAAACGTTCTTAACAGATATATAAAGTAATTTGTTTCCATGTATTTCCTTTAAATAAATAGAGTTTACTCAATGAAATTTTACTGAGAAAGAAGCGAAAAGTTAAGTCTTGAAGATTTGGCTTTAAATCTGACGATAAATTTCTTTCATAATTATTTACAATGCATTTTTAAGTTTCTATACGAAGAGACAGGTGATAATTAATAAAAGGAGAAATTGTTAGATTTTCTATAATGGCAAACCAAATTTGATAACTTATGCTAAAAAAATAATGTCTGAAGAAATACTTGTCATTGGATTATGTTTTATACATTTACAATATTCAAAACACCTCTTTAAATAATCCCTTGTAATTTTTAAACACAAAAATATGGATAAGGATGTGAAAAGATTTGATGCCATCGAAAATTTCTGTTGGACACTTATTATAATACAAATTTTATGCAGTGACGCCCAATGCTCGCCTTCCATTGGAATTAAAAAAAGATAAACTTATTTTCTGACTCAACGGCACGAGACCAACAAACAACAAAGTTAATGTATAATAAAGATATATAGAAATATTATGGAAGAAGCAGGTATGAAATTATTCAAAAATATCGTCAAAAATGCTGTGAAATTGGGCCTGTGGTGAACATTTAAATGAAGTATATGTAAAATGTTATGAATTTTCATTAAATATTAGTAATCTTTATGAAAATATTTAAAATAGTCACCTAGACCTATTTTTGCGTTTTTTCTCATTTCTCAGGTGTTTATTATTTAATTTTTAGCTGATATATTTTTCTCTAAAAAATATTAGTAGAAAAAAAAGAAGAAAAATAAGGACATAATATGTACCCCATGCGTATAACAGAGTGTGGGCGTACCTCAGATAGCAATATTAGTTTGCAGCAATCTTGCTGTGCAATTCTGCAAGCTTCCATCAAGTTTCACACGGAAAGGGTGCAATCTTGAAGCAAGTTATTGAAACTAGTTAGTCACTCGTGACAAATTTGCAGCAATCTTATTGAGTCAAACACATTGCTAACTATTCCAAAAACAGAGTACGCAGACAAACCTCGGATTCGAACCCCCACAACCCACTTCATAGCCAGTTGCCTTAGCCAGTGACGAAACTAGGCATTTTGGCGCCCGGGGCAAAATCTGCGATTAGCGCCCCTTATACCTACCCCGAACACCAACAAATGACACATAGATTAGTTTGCTTAAAGCCTTAATTAAAATCTACCGTTCTATACCAAAAAATGACTAACACTAATTAATATGTTTGTAAGTATTTAATAAAGAAAAAAAACATGTGTAGAAAATAATTTTGTTTGACTTATACAAATACGCTAAGTTTAAGTTTTACATAGTGTACATTATAAAAAACATGTGCAATGATATAACAATTATAATATCCTAACTAAGTGTTTCACTTGATAAATTAATGTTACAAACAATTTTTCAGATGGATAGGTTAATTTACTCTGTTAACCATTAAACACTCAAATTACTTTAGTTTAATTTTCCTCTTCTTTGCTGTAAAAGTTTTTATCACATCATCGTAGGAAACGTTTGATGCCTTCTCATGTTCAATAGTTATTTACGATTAGATTCTTAAATAGTTATTTACGATTTTAAGTTTGCTAAAACTTCTCTCATTCGATGCGACAGAAACTGGTAGAGTCAAGTAGATTATTAGGGCCGTGGTCAAATTTGAATAGTTTTCATGAAGACCAGTTGCATATAAATAATTTTAAAAGTCAAGGGCAGTAGAATTTAGCTTACTCTTTTTTGATTCATTTCCAGCTAAATTGCCGCTACCTATCACAGAATACTTAAAACTCTCTATTTCAACAGATAGTTCATCCTTGTCCAGATCGTCTCGGCACAAATTTGTCAAAGTAGTAGCCTTCTCTCTTAAAATTTTGTTATCAAGAGTCATCAGTTGTTTGGAAACAAGAATTCTGAAAATTTCGTTCATCTTTTGCATTGATTGGACTCGTCTCTCTAACTCAGCTTCTATTCTATCATTCACTTGCAGTAAGGCAAGTTTGAATTTTTTATGTTGGGAAATTTCAGAGCTTTCATCTTCATATTTTTCGTCAAAAAATCTTTTCCTCTTCCTTAAAAGACGGATCAAGACAAGATTGTTTTGCTTCTTCAAGGACTTTATTCACAATTGTACCTCTACAATCTTTTATTTGTGCAGTCAGTCTTTTTAAGAGGTTGCAAGCAACATCAATGGCTATGTCCTCTTTTTGAAGCATTTTACTGACGATGTCTATTTTTTTATGTTTTCTACCAGAAGCAAGTAAAAGCTACAAATTCAAAGGTCTGAATACTTTTCAAAAGTGAAACAGACACAGACTTCGTTTCAGGGCTTGATCCTGCATCTAATGGCAGGTGATTCAAAGCCTCTACAATCTTATCCAAGTGTTTGCGGACAACAGTTACAGCTTCTCTACGACATGACCACAGAGTGTCACTTTCTTTTTTCAGTGCCAGTGGCGAATTCTTTAATAAAACCTCCCAACTAATAGTAGAAGCGCTAAAATATATGTAAAGGCAATTAACAGTTCCGAAGTAACCTGTCATTACTCCGACCCAATTCAGTGTATGAGCAGCCACGGTACAAATTTGGCCGAAGTGTTACTTTCTGAAATATGTGCCTGTACTCTCTGATATTTTCCAGCCATATTTTCGCCGTTATCGTATGATTGCTCTAGGCAGTTCTTAACGTCTAATCCTTCGGGTTCAATTTTTTCAAAATTGCCACCGAGAGTCTTCCTCTCTTTTTAGAGAGGGGAAAAAATCCTATTTCACATAAATATGATGCTGAAAATTGCAGTAAAAATTTTAAAACATTTTTAGATATTGACACATATCCTTCTTTTATGGAAAACCAAAAAGGTTTCAAGAGACATTTCCTTGTATTTAATCAGAAGGAGAAAAGGCAACCAGAAAGGTTAGCTGTTTGCAATGAAAACTGTCTTTGAACTGGAAAACTGATAACAAAAATAGTAAATATAGTAATAATAGTAAATATAGTAATAATAGTAAATATAGAGCTGCAATATTAGAGAATATGGTGCAAAATATGTATTTAGAGAAATGCAGATATTATGAAAATGCAGTTAAATCTTCAAAAAATCAACAGATATTGGTCGAGTTTAATGATTTTGTGAAAATATGCTAAATAACTGCAAATTGAATTAAAAATGCAAAGTCTTACAAAATCTACAGGATATTTAAAGAAAAAAATATAAATACATTATTTGCAGATTTTATGCAGATTAAATTGAAGAAAAAATGCAGATTTTTTTGTTGTCTTATAAAATCTGCAGAATATTTAGAGAAAAATATAATAAGAAATTTTTTTGCAGATTTTATGCAGATTAAATTGAAGAAAAAATCTGCATTTTTTCTTCAATTTAATTATGCATTTTTTATGCATTAATGTATTTTATCCAAAAAAATCTGCAGAATATTTAGAGAAAAATGAAATAAGAAAATTTTCTGCAGATTTTCTGCAAATTAATTTGAAGAAAAAATGTAGATTTTTTTGTCTTCAAAAAATCTGCAGAATATTTAGAGAAAAATATAAGAAGAAAATTTTCTGCAGATTTTCTGCAGATTAATTTGAAGAAAAAATGTAGATTTTTTTTGTCTTCAAAAAATCTGCAGAATATTTAGAGAAAAATATAAGAAGAAAATTTTCTGCAGATT
>BGPR01001768.1:13971-46481 GCA_013235015.1 Araneus ventricosus
TTTTTTTGTCTTCAAAAAATCTGCAGAATATTTAGAGAAAAATATAAGAAGAAAATTTTCTGCAGATTAATTTGAAGAAAAAATGCAGATTTTTTCTGTCTTCAAAAAATCTGCAGAAATCTTTAAGAAATCTTCAAAAAAAGAAATTTTCTGCAGATTTTCTGCAGATTTTTTTTAGCTGGGGAAAGAGAATATTTATTTTATATTTAAAAATATACATTATTTGCCAAAGGATAATAAAATATTTTACGAGCATTTACAATGATTAAACAGGATTAAATACAAATTATAACTAAAAAACAGAATTCATCACGTAACTCATCTTTACAGAGAACATCCATGTTTTAGAAAAAACAAATGAAATCGAAATGTTAACGGTTACACATTAACGGTTTTTTTGGGGATAGGGGCCCTTATTTCAACCGCTTTTTCAACCGAAATTTCTTTCGCTGTTCCTTTTCTTCCTGAGTTGAAAAGTAGTCACTGATAAGTCCAGAAAACGTTATTGATTCTGATCCGGTTAAGAAAGATAATTTAAGGTTTTGATATAAACATACATACGGTAAACGTGCAGTCATTAAAAAAATCAGAACATATTTACAGCAATAATTTATAAGTTTACACGATTCCAGAACGTAGGATAAAAGAAGTTCTTGGAATTTTTTGTGTCCAAAAAAAGATTTGAATACAAAATGTGTGAGAAGCTGTGGTATCTTAATTTGTAGAAAGATTAAATAATTTTATATTATAGCTTGTTGCAACTAAGCTACAATTGGATGCACAGATGGCACCTCAGACGCTGTTGTCTGCTGCGCATGTGTAGGAATTGTGTTCTCAGTGTGTATATATTATTGTTATAGCATTTTAATGTCGCTCAGCTACGAATGTACTGACAGTATAAGACTTGTAAAGAGATATTCTGTGATATTTCTGTCCGTGTTGGATGTAAATAAAATTATCAGAAACCTACTCAGGTGTTAGAATTTTTATTGAGCCATTCTTGATTAAAGTTTATACTAATGTAATATGTAGAAATTTCAACATAGCTTTAATTATTTCAATTAAAAATTTTAAGTTTCAATAAAACAACTTTTGAACTGCTATCCAATTTTTTCACACTCATTTATATACTCGATTCGGAACAGGTTTCTGAAAATAAGTGCCCATTAGAATGCGCGTAGAGAAAATATATAGTTTTACCACTATTTTAAAAATTATATAGTAATTTAGAAATTGCCGTAATTCCTTAGACAGGAAAGTTAGAACTTTGACGAAATACTGTGAATACTGATAAAACTAAGGGTATTTTATTCAGAAAATGTCACTGTAGATTAATACCAAACTCTCTCGTCTTGTTTGAAGATCCCTTTGAATGGGTAACTGAAATTAAATATATTGGTATAAAATTAGACAAGTTCATATTTCTGGGACTTACTATAACAGAGAGAAGTTTTCAGAAAAACCCCATTTGAATCTACTTTTAATTGGTACAGAGATTGTTTTTATATAAACAAGCAAGTCTATACGTATCTTCCATCTGGGGGTTGGAATCCAAGACTAACCGCAACACAGAATAAGAAATTCGAAATAAAGTTATTCGCATTATATGCTAAATGGTAACTAAAGAACTTTGTTATACAATCTGACTTAAGAGTAGAGGAGGTGGATAGAGCATCACGAAAGTAGCTAGGAGCCTTTCTACAGACCTTTTGGATAATACAAATCCACTTATTCGTTCACTATTTCTATTTACTAACAGCAGTTCTAAATACAGTTTCCCGTACCAATTAATCTCTCCGTTCAAAAATCCTTTAATAAACCTGTTTCACAAAGTCATATGGACTCCGCTCTGTGGGCATTAAAGGTTTGGACAAATTCAAGTCATAATTGTAATTCCAAAAGTTTGTTTAATTTTCTTTGTTTATTTCCCCATATTCATCTCATTTCCATTTTTGAGTTTTCCAATGTGTATATATGTTACAGTTAATGTGGATTATTGGTTATCATGCATAATAACCGAGGAAATTCTGTATAATAATCGGTGATTATGTATAATAACCAAGTAGGCCGGTTCAAGTGGATAATTTATGAAAATTTACCACATAATTTACAACATTCACAGTGTGGTCAATGTGATTAATTACTCTGACCTGTGATCTCAATGACGAAACTCCATTGCTAAATATGATTAATTAAGTTAAATTTATTATTTAATATTCTTCGTCGTTTAAAGTTAAATCTTTTCGAAATCAAAGTATTTGTGGGTTATCTTTGCACTATCTCCTGTTTCAAATGGAGAATTACAACCGCATTCGCGACTCCTGCGCCATCTAAAGTGATTTTTTAACTTAAAAAACATCCTATGGCTTCGCTAGCAGCGAGAGCCGGAACCTTGTAGCATCTCTTGTTAATGGAATGTAAGGAATCTGCGTTTTTTAATTATTCAAGTGAAACAGGAAAAATTGTGCTCGCGATGCCTACGGCCCCTAAAGTGGACAACAGGCAAATTTTGTAAACTTAGAAAACACATCCTATGGTTTCTCTAGTAGGGTGAACCGGAACCTAGTACCTTAGCTAGCTCGTTGAATGTTAGAATATTGAATAACTTAGAGGAGAATACAGGTATATCAGATAATGTAAGAAAATATAAAGCATTTATTTAAAGCAAATGTTTTTCAGTTCAAGGAATGGTAAATAATTAATAAGTTGACTCAGTTCTAATTTTTGCAATTGGGAAGAAATACTTCAGATTTAACAGAAAAAGAGAATAATGCGAAGAATCAAAGAAACAACCACGCAAATGAAGACAGAAATCTAAGTGAATTCTAAATTATTAAGTAAATTAAATTATTTAGTAATTCCAAATTATGAACAAGCGACTTCATAAAATTCCACGCAAACGATTTTCATTAAATTCAAAAATCAATAAAAATCGTTCACTTACGTAATCTGAGAAATATTAAATCACTAAATAAATAAAAATTCTATTTCAAAACATTTAATTAATCTTAAATTTTTAAATTTTGTCCAACTTTAAAGAATGTTAGAGGAGCCAAAAGCTACTCTGTTGAAAATAATCACATTGACCGAATTTAATAGGAAATTATGCATAAGAACCCGTTAATGTAGTAATTTGTCATAAATTATCCATTTTATCCGGCCTACTTGGTTATTATGCAGAATCACCGGTTATTATGCATAATGACCAATTATCAACATTGATCTTAACATATATACTGTGGTTACAGCAGCAATTGAGACTGAGCATAATATCTAGCACTATATTCAAGTACATAAATCAATATTCGTCGAATGAAGTACTTCATTATAATGCACGGCCTTTTTAAGATAAGATATTCTGAATATCGCACAATACCATGCAGATATATCAACAATATAGTAAAGCAACATGTGCTGTTAAGGAGAGTTCAAGTTCGACGAGAACGATTAAGAAATCTTCGGTTAACAAAATTTGTGTCCAGCGATATGGATGTAAAAAATCTTATGCTGCCATAGAAAGTAATCTTAGATTATCTACAATTTCATCTTTTGGCTCCAAGAATAGATCACTGAACTATGATCTAAATAATTTTCTGATTTATAATCTAAAAATTATACCATTTCAGAGTTTGAAAAAGTTTTTATGCCTCGAAAAATTATTGTTTCATACAATTAAATTATAATATTCTTCTGTGTTTTTAAATTTGTAGCATATGTTTTGTACAGAGATGTTTAAAAATGAAGTATACTAGCTCTTGAATATATGAAAGAATTTTATAAAAAGAATAGAGAAATTTTCTATTCACAAACTTACTTCTGAACTTCGAAAAGTCAGTTAGATATTTTTTTACATTAATATCACGCAAAACTAATTTATATTAATTTTTCCTTTATGAAAAGGGTTATTAGTGTTTTTAAAGTTCTACTCTCTAAATACAGTTTACTAGTATTTCAACTTCTCATCAGTTACTATTAAATGGGATTGTTTCTTTGTTTTATATTAATATATTATGCTTAACTTTTTTAATCACTGCATTTATAAAAATTACAAAAAATAAGTACGTCGAATTGAAGCAAATTTTAAAAAAACGATAAATTACGTTTTAAATTTCAAAACTCTTTTTAAAAAACTTAATCACCTTCTTTATTCGAATAGCACTAAAGTGTAAAGTGTTTACACTAATTTTTTTTAATTTTTTCCATCTTTTTCGCTTTTTTCACTTAATAATTTTTGGTAAATATGAACAGGCTTGATTTTATTATTTTGATATGAAATTCCAATGCGCTTTTATAATAAATCGAAAATACCCTTTAACAAAATATTTCCAGATTTTATCAAAAGAAGAGAAGAAAGAAAGCAAACAACTCTCTTAACACCCAAATTGTAATTATATAACAAACTCCTCCCACATTTTCAATAGAATGATGAACATCTGTCTACAAAAAGCAAATAAATAAAAAAAAATATGCAATAAGAAGTTAAATCAATTCTTTGATCTCATCAGTTTCCTATATTCATTGTACTTTTTAATATTTTTATTCTCACTTTTTTTGATGAAATATCATAAACGTCAATACATTTTTAAGCATCCTCTAGTATAAGTTAATGAGAATAAACGATTAATTTCACTTCAGATATATATCAGAAAATCTGAAAACTGAATCACAACGCCCTGGGAAAATCTGAATGACATTTATAGTTATATGAGAGTATAAAAATATATGATATTGTAGAATAACTGTTGAATTGCAAGCTGATACTTGTATTTAAGATAAGATGAATCGAATTCTATGTCATTACTTTTTAAGATAGTAATGAAATAAGATATTAAATAATTTAGGAAATATATCTTGTGTGCTTAAAGACTATGGGTAGTAATATTTTAATTCTTTATGTGTATGTTTTAATTCACAAAATACGTGCTGCGTCACTTTAATGTTGAAATGAAATGCGTATTTTACGTGAGAAATAAGAAAGTGAAGTTTGAACCAACGCGCCATTACATGACACGAATCTTTACTTCAGTCCTTTCGGGACGTTCATGTAGATAATAAACAAAGTAGGTGCAAGCTTATTAAGAAAAGCATGGGTTAATTGCCCTTCAAAATTTGAAGTTTAAAATTACTTTGTTAAGGGAACCATGAATATCATATTAATTAAAAGAGATCAAATTAAAATAAAATATCCGCATTATACAACCGCACAAGCTGGTAGTCGAAACTGGCTAATATTATAAAAAATATAAAAAAAGTTGAAGTAATTAAAGAGATATTAAAGCAATTTTGCAAAGTTCCATTTAATTTTCCTATCGGCGAAGGAAAGGGCCAAACCCGCCATTAACTTACAGCAAACACTCGAGAACGATTTTTTTTTGTTACCACTATGCTCAGTATTTTCCCAAGCATTTAAACAAATGAATTTATTCATTGGAATATTTCTGTGAATTTTCAGATCTTTTTAAATTTAAATATAAAAAAATTGAATAAATAGAGTGGTAAGCATGAAATTTATAAGAAGAGTAATATTAATTTATATAAGCATACTGAAGAAAAACAAATTTCGAAATTATTTGTAATAGGAATTAAATTCATCTTTTTCACTCTAATCTTTTATTTTACTCATATTATACGATGTCCATAGAGCTTTCGTTTGAATCACAATTTGTACATATGTAAAGAAGTCTAACTTGGATTATTAGAAATTCTGAATTTTTAGAGATAGAAGCGCCTGGTGCAGGAAATAAGAATTAAATAAACGCTTCAACTTATCTGCTGGGAACGGATTATTCTGCATTGATAAAAATTTTATACACATCTTTCTTACATATAATCAACATTTTAACATTTATTTATTATCGGACCGACAGTAAAACAGAAAAATATTCTAGAAGCCTCGAAGGTAGTTTTACATAATAAATTAATTGGAAACCGAAGGAGTTGTTTTTTCGGAAAAAAATGTAGCTTCAGTTTTTCTTAGGTAGGGTTGACTGGGGCTAGTTGGGCCGTTTTTTCCTTCAAGGAATTTTTTAAAAATTACAATTCAACATTTTAATTTTTTTTAAATGCAAACATTATCAGTGTAGGAAGAATTCACCATATTAACATTTCAAAATATTAACTATTAATATTAATTTAAAAGCTGAAACTGATACCAAGTCGCGTGGCCCAACCTGCCCCGACTACGGGGTAAGTTGGGCCACATCACGTTTTTAATATTCTGGTAAGGTAGAATTGAAGAAACATAAAAAAAATCTTATGAATTTTTACTTTTCATTTCCTGCGAACGATAACACAAGATATCCTAAAGAAAAATATCTTTCATGCACCATTCCTTGATGAAGCCATAAAATTATGTGAAGCAAAAAACCAAGAGATTGAAACTACAAAATTAATACGTTTTATGTTGAAAACAGAATTACATGACTTCATCGTCACAATTTTCATCATAGCAGTTTTCATTGCTTAAGAAGATGCATTCCCTCTATCCGATTTTCTAACATAATGTAGAACCATCTTAGCAGGTAGCCCTGCAAGAGAAACAAAGTAGCATGTTGTGATTATCGCAAAAAATCTTCCACATTATTATATTTAAGGCAGATAAATAATAATATTATTATTATAATACTATAAATTGTAATATTAATTTAAAGAATAATATAAATAATATTAATTCAAAAAATAATATAAATAATGATATTAATTTAAATAACACAGTTAGGTTATAGATACAAATCTGGTGCACTTTTACTCAACAAGAACTGAGATACAATTTTTACAACTGAGATACAATCGTAAAATAATAACAGCGCATTCTGTCTTGCACTTTTTTAATGGAGATGGATTCAGCTTAGATTTTCTTAACAATTATCTGGCATTTTAAATTTGGTGCATATCCCATAAATTCAGATATATTTCTATATCGCAGATCATGAAAAACAGTGTAGCAGCGTTATTTGATTTTACAGCAACATTGAATCATTATAGTTATTCATAATGGACATGCCATATATTAATTCGGCGTAATCCCATCTCAAAATTGAAAGAACATTTTAAAATCTTTAAAAAATATTACTAAAAGTGAACTTTAAATTCTATATGTATTTCAATTTAAAATATTTTAGCTTAATTATTGTCTTTTAATAACAATGGGATATTTGATATGATTTCAATTTGCAAATTTTGACCATCAGCAATACTTTCTTCCTTTGAATATAGAAGAAATTAAAAACGAATAATTATACATGAAATTGAGAGAACGGTTGCATAAATGAATTGATTTTGAGACTTCATTCGTTACAGTTAGGCTTTGGAGATACTATGTGGCACGTTCGCTCGCCATTTCTACAGGATCAACATTCTACGGCGCAAGTTGGGCAGCCGGCCGAACGTGCCCCGTGAGAAGTGGCCCAACTTACCCCATGTCGCCATTTTTGTTTCCGATTGGTGTACGAATTTACTTTGAAAGTATTTAATTAAACAAACATGCCCTACAGTAACTATGAACAGTTATCTTTCAGAATATTATTTGTAAAAATGGAAATTTTAATATAAAAACACAGAAAAAGAAGATTATTTATAAGGAAGAAAAGTTACTCACCTTGGCAAAAATTTGAAAATTCCAGCTAGTTTGTTAGTAGACGCAGCTATTCCAATGACCTTTACGGGAAAGAAGGGAGGGGGGATGACACATACTTTGCTGAAGTAACAGCGCTATCTATCGGAAAATATTTAAAATAATCCGACTGACCCAACGTGCCCCTATGCCCAACTAGCCCCTGTCTACACTACTTTCTCTTACAGAATAAATTTTTATCAAATATCCATATATCATTCCTGTGCTTCCTTTCGAAATATTCTGATGTATTTGTTCCAAAATAAATATATGAGAAAATAAAAATATATGATATTGTAGAATAACTGCTGAATTGCAAGTTCATAATAATGTTTTTTATAAATTCAAATGAATTCTATGTCATTACACTTTAACTCAATCTTTACTGCTACATAAAACTATTCTTCTTTTTATTTTATTTATTTATTCATTTTATATATTTCGAATATGAACCAATTCTTTTTCTACGGTTTTCGCTAAGATTATGAATAACTTATCATAAAGGATATTTAAAAATCTAATATTTCCATAATAATAATTTATTATTAGTTTTGTAAGATGAATTACCATCGAGTTGAACTAGATATTACTTAATTCCCTCAAAATATTAGTATGAAGCTTGTCAGTTGGCGTCTTTTATGAAATACCAAGCAGAATACTGACTAAACAGTTTCCTTGGAATTGGAGTTATTCAATGGAATTCTGCAAAAAAATTAAACATTTTTCTGTAAACTGAAGTATTTACAAACTAGTGACCGATTGTCTTCATCACCGAGTTAATTCATATAATTAAAATATCAATTAATATAATGAACAAAGTGAAAATATATATAGATTACGATTATTTTGAGTGGGAATGAAAATGAAAGTTTTCTTCAAATTTTCAGGTATTTTACATATTTTTTTCGATTCTTATTTTCATTTAAAAAAAAACTTTTTACATTTTTTTAACAAATCTGATCGAGCCAGAAATTTATTTTTGTAAAATAATGTCACCAAACACGTAAAAATTAGCAGAATTATCCCTGTAAACTTCGTTTCCATGACTTTATTAGTTTGTAAATGAACTTCGACCCCCAGAAGATTAAAAACTAACAAAAATTACTTGTGTGATTGGACAAAACATCCATTATGTTCTTTTTGCTGTTCAGTGTTTCCGTTTGCATTCTCCAATAATTTCGACACTATTTAATTAGGATATTTTATGACATATGTGCTGTTACGTTAACTAGAATTATTTTTAGTTTTCGAAGTTTTGGCGATTCTTTAATTATGGACTTTTTACAGAAAATCTATAATTCGAGGAAAAAATAAAAATATATATATAATTTTATGTCATTATAAATAGCAGTATAAACAGGTTGTTTCATGGAGCCTATAACCCTAAACATAGATTAATCTCAGGTATTGATATTGCTCTCTGTACTATGCGGATTATACTCCTGAAATTTGCTTGCTTCTAAGGCCATAAGGAGGCAGGGGGAGGATAAACAGTCCTTTGAATTTCTTTCACTTCCAATTTCTGTACTTAGTATTTGATGTACTTTTCCTTCTGCAGTCGTTGCGTTCTGATGGTCTGATTGAGAGGGAATAAATGTATTTCTACCTTGCCCGGTATTTCATTTTTTAAAATTATTTTTATACATGAAATTGCAACAACTGGTTCAGGACTAGATATCAATGGTAGAAAGAGGATAAAAAATAATAATAAATGGGATTAGAGAAGGAAATTTCTGTGTCTTTTGATTTTTAAATTGAGACAGTATCTATGCATTTGTTTACTGCATCATCAGTTTTTGTCAGATATTTAAATTAAAAATTGTTGCAAACTCGCAAACCGGGCAGGAAAAGTTTATTACTGGATACAAAATCGTAGTTTAGACGATTAACTTATTTTCTCCATTTAAATCAGAATCTCATGATAATAATGGATATAGTTATCTAAATGTAGCGTGAAATTTGTTTCTTATGATAGTGATACAATTTTTCCATGTTAATTTAAACTCTAATATGATACCAAGGGGTTTTGCTTGCTGAGACCAAGTAATTGCCTGATCGTTAAACTGTATGTTGGGTCTAAATTTTTTCCTCCCATTGGCAGAGAATACAACTTCAGTTCAAGAAAAGTGTTTATTATAATTTTCGCTTGTATAAACAACTAACTCATTATGTATATTAATATGAAAAGACTGAGTTTTTCAAAAGTTTTGAGATTAATATTATATACAGAAAATACGCAGTACAATCGCAGAGGGAATAAGGATCCACCCAGCATTATTCCGCCGCTGTTCACTGCTTCTCAAAACTGAAGATACCGTTTTACAGGAACTAACGTATACTAAGAGATTCTTAGGTTGAAAATTTCTTAAAGGGTCGTATACATATTTAAAATTGCACTAACTTCAAAATTTTCAATGGCAACACCATTTGTTGATGCCATAAATAAATATATCATGAAAACATACTCCCGGATATTAATTTTGGTTAATAAATAATTAATAGATTCGAAGATATTTAACATTTTGTGTTCTCGACATAAAAGGGTCGTCTCAACATTTAGATAGCGAAGTTCTTTGATTGTGTTTAAATGCCGGTTGTAGCATTTTAAATTATTGCACTTTAAATGTTATTTTTAAAAAATTGATCTACATTTTACAATCGGTAAAACTTGATGTGTAAAAAAAGGAAAGGTAATATTACACCACCTTAATTTACAATTTTAATTAATATACAGTGAAACCTCTTCGAACGGCCACCCCTCTTAACGGCCAATTTTTCTTGGCACGGATTTTTCGGCCCATAGACCTAATGTTAAAATAACCCCTAGCAACGGCCACCCAACCCCTCTGAACGGCCGCCGGGTGGGTTCGCCCATCCCATTTAACAAACGCATCGGCTAGAGATTTACTTTTTAAACTGAAAAACGAACTTGAAAAAATGGAGGAGGGTAATAGGGAAAGAGAGTATTTTAGAAAGAGAGTATTATAGAGAATTTTCCGAGAAGGGTAAAAACTTAAAACAGTCACAAATTGTATCCTTTTCACAAAAAATGTAAAAAATTATTAAATAAAGTACTATTTTCTCTTTAGATAAGTCTCAAACTTCATTTTAAATAAGAAATATGTGTCAGACTTGTTTATATTATGTATTATAGCAATTATCTTGTAATTGTAACGAAACCCTTCAGAGCGGCCACCCCCTCTGAGCGGCCAATTTTTCTCGGAACGGTAGGGTGGCCGCTCAGAGAGGTTTCACTGTATATGGATAGTTGAATATTTATATGTTTAAATTTTATGAAAAAAAAGTTGTATAATGATTATAATTAATAATGAAAACGGTTTCGAAACATATGCCGCCCCCTAAAGTGCACCGAATTACAACGAAAACAGATCATTTAATTTAACTTCAAAACTTGTTCGTATGAAGAAGCTGACATTTTGCATGGGTTTATGAAATAGCCATCTGCTTCGATTACTGTTAATATCTATAAGTGTTACTTTTCAAAAAATGTTGAACATCAAATATCATAAAATATTTCGTGCGCTCAAAATTATACTTAATTCATAAGTATGAGCGCAGAATATGTAGAATACTTCAAACTTTTACAACAAAAAAATTCTAGTTCAAAAACTATATTATATCTGAAGATATCAATAAAAATTCAAAATTTTACTTTAGCGTTGACGACTCAAATTTTATTTGCTTTTAATTTCAAAAGTCATTGAGCATGGATAATTAAATTTGGTATCTGAGCGTAACTTTTCATGCCGTTTTCAAATACGATGATAAAAACGTGTGTTGCCATTGGAAATTTTGAAGTTAGTACAATTATAAATATCTAGACGACGCCTCATTGACTTTTTAGACATGGAATCTATTAGTAGGCGTTATTTTCTGAAAATTGGCACTTTGTTGGCAACCTCTATTGGCATTTGTTTTAAGACAAAATGAACAGTTGAGGAATAATGCTGTTTGGCTTCTTTTTTCAAGTGACTGTATATATGAAACTTATGATATAATAAGGAAGTTTAATTATACGAGATTTATCCAGAATTTAAGCTCCTTACCTTGCCGACAGGGACAGGTCAAGTATTGCCATGACAGGCTAATTGGTCTGTCCTGAAGTTGATGAATTTTGGAGAGGCAAAATTTCGTATAAAACGAGTGAATTTTCTGAAAATCATCAAAATTTCAATGATCGAAAATTTAATGGGCAGTCGCTCCTTATTGGATGGCTGTCCTCCACGAGTACGTTGATGAGAAGTCTTCAGATAAATAAGTAGATTCTCGCTTGCTTGGTAGACAAAGTAACTGTGTGGGATGAGTTACTGGTCACCGGTGAAGACCTCCTTCGAGAGGGTTAGGAAATGGTTATTGATGGCTAATAGGATTTCGCCCTCAGTTCCATCTGATGATCGTTTTTGAATTGACCCCTAATTTTAAGACAGGGTGGGAGTATCTGTCTTTAGGGCTGAGGTTATCGGAAGACTATGTTCGTTCTCTCGATGCTACATTATGCACATGTATGGCGTCAAATTCCGCCGTTACAACTTACATTAATGGTCGATTCTTCCTATGATTGTTTGCTTGTGAATGCTATTAACACATTCAAATAAAACACACACACACCATACACACACACACACACACAGAAATTGCCCATAACTTCAAATTAAACACTTCTTCATAGCTTGTTTTGTAAAGGGGAAAAAATTAAGACAAAAGAGGTACAACATAACAAAAACATATTTAAAATTTACACCAGTCAATATTTTGCGAGATATTGCTGCAAATTTCTGGTTTATATGCTTTTTTCATTATGATTTAAAAACTTATAAAATATTAATATTATTAACTATTTAAAAGTAACGCTCTTTGATGAATATTTCGATCAATATAAGGATTTCAAAACACCAGCTTTATTTCTGTCATAAAATTTTATTATATCGACAAAATAGGATGGAAAATATTTTGGAAACGTATCTTAACAAAGATGATGTTGCCTTGTGTCGGAAACGTATCTTAACAAAGATGATGTTGCCTTGTGTCTGGTGTGATAAATAAACATTATGACCACATAAATATTTTTTTGTTCCGAAAATTAGGAAAGTGCGGTTTTTGCTCTATAAAATACTACATATTTTTTGCAAAGTGTTCATTTTTTTGCTCTTGTGCCATTGTAGCAGTGAATAAATTCAAATCATTCCTAGAGCTTTTCTCTTTTTTCCTAAGATGGTATTTAACTAGTAACGCTTCTTTCTCTTACCCAGCATTAACTATATCTCTTCTAAAAAGAAGACAGTTTCACTCCCTTATCTTAATGTTTGATGCCTACAAATGTAACTTATTAAGGATCACAATAATACATAAAATAATTAGCTGTCTAAAAGGGCCGTACACCTTATCATTGATAAATTTTGAAGAAGGAGGAAATAATCTTCCTCTTTCTCTGACAGAACCTTCGTTCTATATGTAGATTTTAAGACTTGAACTACATCCAACGTGAAAAATAAAATCCTCCTTTCGAAGTCACACCCTATTCTTTCGTTCAGAATAAGAAACTAACATATAGTACAAATTGAACATAATATTGCGAATGATCTTTAAAAACGTTTATCATTTTCTTCAAATTTTTTTCAACCTTAATCATATTTTATGATATCGAAATGCAGGTGCTTTTTTCATATCCTAATTTAGGGAAAAAATTATTTGAAGGTTGTCAGTCTAATTTCAGAATCCGTATTTCCTCTTGCATAACTTTTCATTTCTTTTGGCGATTATTTCCGAAATTGTTCTTTATGGACAGTGAAAAGGCTATGATGTGTAATTGTAGGATTTTGCCTTATGTGTGCGAGCTACGAAAGATGATGTATCTCAAAGATTTTAAGATTTTCTTCCTTGCGAATTCATATACAGTTTTCAAATTTTGTTATATTATTATTACGTTATGAAATAACACGAGGGCTGTTTTAGGTTAGACCTATTCGTTTTGATTCATGTTTATATGAACAAGTTGATAGAAGAGCATCAATCTTCGTCTTCAAACTTCCGCACTCTACCATCACTGGAAATTTTACCCTTGAATTTTGATTTAACATGCACCTGACGATACAGAGGACAAATATTTTGTGGAAAATAGTTCGGAATAGAAAATTCTCAGTCTCGAAATTCAGAAAGTACCATTCGGCTACCTGGGCCTTCTTCCTCTACCGGACCTAATCCAAAAAATACGCTCTATACTGCAAGGAAATAATCGCAAAGGGTTATACATTTTTGCAAGGATAGCACCCCTTTTTTGTATTAACACTCCCGAAGAAAATCTGTGATGAATTTTGGAATACTAAAATTTAAATTAATAGGTATTTACAATATTAAATATGATAATGTTTTGCTTGTGCCTGTCCGGCGCATTGCTCCCAAATTCGCAGGTGCGAATATTGAGCCCGACAGGGGGTTGACTTTAATAAAGAACATAAGTGTAGCCTCAAAGAGGGTGTTGAAATTCTACACTCTCAAAACATTTCAAAATTACATACTATAACTAAAAATAAAATAGTAATATATGTTCCGAACCGAAAAATCGTTATCTGAAAAGCCCCCCCCCCCCCCGGTTTAGTTCGGTTAAACAGGAATGTACTGTATTTATTACTTTTACTCTTAAAAAAATGCAGAATCATCGATTTATAACAGAGAACATTTTATTGCTAATTTAGTTATCATTTCTTTCAATATAAGCGCTGTAGTTACAAAATGAACATGTTTTTCTTACTTACATTTCTTCTCTTTTGGATTCAGAGAAAAGTTGCTTAAGTTTAGTATAATACGAATCGAGTGAAAGGTTCTTTCAAAAATAATGAATTAAATATATAAGAGAAACATATTCGAAACTTATTTTGTTTATCTTTAGGATATGTATTTGATCTGTATTAACGCCAGTTTTTTTATTCAACTTCTTACTTTAAAAAGGTACATATTAATTTGTTCTAAATGCGTAGGCGACGCAATTATCGTACACTTGTATTAAATATAAATAAATCTTAATTTTATAGAACATAATTACCTATATTAACAAAAAAGATTATTTCCGATTGGGATTCACGTACTATGAATTTGAAGTACTATTTCTTCCTGAAATTATCACTCCGCTTTCCTGATATTCAATGCAATCTTTTTAAATCCGAAGGTAACTGGTAAAATTTATGTTTCAGACAATTTTTGAAGAAATGGTCAGATTCATAAACATAAAATATTTATAAATTTCGTAACCGGATTACAATCAATACGTTTTTTGGACTTAGAAGTGACTTCTCATTAACTCAGAAGGAAAGAGAACTGCAAATGAAATTTCGCAAATTTTGAAATACAGGCTCTATCCTAAAAATCTTGATGGTCTCTCATTTCGGTTTCATTAATATTGTTTCTCCAAAACATGGAAGTTTTTCGTAAAGATTAGTTATGAGATTAATTCTGTTCTCTGAGTTATTTTTACTATTCAAAAGGCTTGTAAAATATTTTATTGCCCTTTGGCAAACATTTTACTATGGAGTTTCTGAAGCTTTGTTCGCGAATAACAATACATGCTATTCCAAATAGAATCGGACATTGACAATTTATTAAAGTGTCCCCTACGCCCTGAAATAGTATAGATTTCTATATTTCTATGTATACTATGTTGTTTGAAATTGCACTTTGTGGTGCTGCATACTACAAAATATCGTCGCTTAAAAAGAACTTCCAACTATTTCAATTATTTTTAATTTCAAAGAGGGAAAAAATGAATTTTTCGCAACCAATAATGAATATATCTGAATTTTTCCAACATCAGATAAGAAAACATATTCCGTATGTACCTATCAGTTGTGAAAACAATTCAGAAATAATCTGTAAACGTTGAGAAAAATTCATTTTCCCCCCCTATTATAAATTTCAATAATTGAGACAGGTGGTGTTGGTTGCTGAGCGACGATGTATACAATAAGTTGTTTCAAAAATCACGGATAAGCAGCATGGAAATATTTTACATTGTTTGTAAATAGTTTAGAGAAATTTCTTTTCCAAATGAACATTTAAATGTCTTTTAAAACATTTGTCAACACTTGATATTTGTTACCCAGTATTAATACCGTGACCTGAATGCATATGTATAGTTTTTATTAAATGCATATTAATTTCAATAACGTTCAGATATTGCAGATTAAGATTTAAATAACACTAAACAAACTAAATTAAATTACTTTTCTCACTCTTCATTTAGGATCTTAATATGATAATTTTGATAAACTTTTTTCGATTTTTTTCTTAAACTGTCATGTTACAAAATGGCGTCTTGCAATAAAGGATATAAAATTCACACATCGCATAAAATTCTTCAATTGAAAACAGCGCAATTATTTTAGAGTTAACGAAGGTAAGAACCTGATTTAGAAGACTGACAGTTTTTGTATGAATTAACTTGGTAAGACTTGCTTTGGAAGCATTCACATATGTTTACATTTTCCAAAGCTGTTTAATACAATAAATATGAAACGACGAAAATAAAACTAAACACTCCGATGTACATAAATATGTTTATAAATATATTACCACTCTTTTAATTTAAAATATTTGTATATAAAATTTGTTTTTAACGGCAAAAGCAGAAAAATTAAAATGGCGGTTTTACCATTTATTTAAAGCTCGGAGTTTTATATCCAGGCTGGTAAACAAAAATTAAAGCTGAAGTTTTCAACATTTGAAAAAAGAATTAGAAAAAGAATATTAGGTTTCAGCGCCATCTGTCAGTTCAGTGGATAATGTATGTTATATCTATTTGCAAATGGGTAGAACGATAACATTTCAACAGAATTTTACTTCTCAAATAATGAACAAATGATGTTAAAATTAGGGGCGACGATTATTGTAAAAATAACTGGTTTTCGGTCATTACTGTTTATATCATATACGGTTTAAACCTCTCGTCCCTAGCGAGGTCAGGTTCCGCCTTAACACCTCTGACGGCCGGTTTCAGGCGCTTTCCTTCTTTGGAGGTGTGATCGGGTAGAAAGATGTCTTCATTTATAAGCGTGGTAGGAGGCCCTATTATCTTTGTTGGGGTCTTTTTCACAACCCTTTTCAGTTCGCCTGAAGCGGAGGGAGGGGAATTAAATGAAAAAGCTTAATGCGAACTTACAGTGTTTACTTAGGCTTTGTCCCTTTACAAGATTTCTTTCTTTACATCTTCCCCATTTTAATCCTGTTTTCACCGTCCGTTATACGCGTGCAGTACATACTATGTCCCCATTTTTTCAACCTATATAGCAGTTAATACCTATGCTATCAACTTGTATATATTCCGTGAAAAAATATATCAGTTAAAATTAAATAATAAGCACCTGAGAAATGCAAAAAGCCGCAAAAATAAGCTTAGGTATTTTCAATATTTTCCTAAAGATTACTAATATTTAAGAAACTACATATACTTCTTCTAAATGCTCACCACAGATCCAATTTCATAGCATTTTTGACAATATATTTGAGTAATTTCATACCCGCTTCTTCCATAATATTTCTATATATCTTTATTATACATTAACTTTGTTTTTTTTGGTATTGTGCCGTTGAGTCAGAAAATATGGTTATCTTTTTTTAATTCCAATAGAAGGCAGGCATTTGGCGTCACTGCATAAAATTTGTCTTATGTTAAGTATGCAACAGAAATTTTCGATGGCATCAATTCTTTTCATATCCTTATCCATATTTTAGATTTTAAAATTACAAGGGATTAATTAAAGAGGTATTTTGAATATTGTAAACATATAAAATATAATCCAATTCCAAGTATTTCTTGAGACATCAGCATAACGAATTTAGAACAACCACTTTTTTGCCATAGTATAAAATCTTACAATTTCCCAGTTTCTCGTTATCACTTATCGCTTCGTATATGAACTGAAAAATGCATTGTAAATAATTATGAAATTTATTCATTGTCAGATTGAAAGCCAAATCTTCAAGACTTTACTTTTCGCTTCTTTTTTGGCAAAAATTCTTTCAGTAATCTACGTTTATTTAAAGGAATTACATAGACACAAATTAATGTATATCTCTGTTAATCCTTTTTCAGAAAGATGGACACTAGAAAACCAGTTATCCGCTCTTAGCCCTCAAAAGGACTGTGGTTTCGACGAGGGCCGTCTTATAAAATGTGAACTCCCTGGGCAACAGTAAATTGGGACCCCGTTAGAAATTTAATCAGGAATTTTGCAGGCTGTATTCAAACGAAAATGTCAACCTAATAGAGTAATTGAGGAACAGAAAAAAGTAACCTTCATTCCGATTAACGGTTTTCAATTTTACTGATCTTTGTCTTTTCAAAACAAGATTTTGCAAGAGAGCTTCTGTAATGCACGTTACTTCTATTACAAGTACAGTTTATGAGTTTTCACAGATTGACATTATATCAATATTTTTTGAAGTAGTATAAATTTTTATGCAACATCACTAAATATCTGTCCCTAGTTACAAGCCCTAACCATAAAGCTGTACTTTTAACATATTTAAAATTATAATATTTTTATACTCAAAATTAAAATAAATCACTATAGTAACTTTTATATAAGTATATAAGACATTTTTGGATTAACCTCCCAGCGGGAGCGCTAAAATATTTCACACGAGCTGTCGCGTGACGTACTTTTTACGACACAATAATTTACTTCATTTTTACTATGCCAGGTGGAAATTATTTCATAATACTAATAAGAGACACGTCAGGAAAGCAAATCTTTTCATCAAGAGTGAAAATTATTTTTAATATTATTTGCAAAATATAAAGTTATACTGAAATCAGAGAATGTAATAAGATTCAATAATATTATTTTATAAAAAAAAGTTATTAAGCAATATACAAGAAAAAAATTATAGTACAAGCTAAGATTTACATAAAGCCTTTCTTCTTAGTTTCTAATCTTTGTCCTTTCATATGAAACACTGAACTTTTGCTAGAGAGTGACGCTTACAAATACGCTATATATTGCACCCACTGCATTCAATGGATTTTAAAGATCGTTTTATTTCTTTCAAACACAAACAACGAGCTCTTCTTCTCAAAACTGTTTGGTTCTCTTGGCGTTTCATGTTATGTTGTATAATTTAGATTTAAAGACTTGGTAACGTCATATGACGATGATCAGATTATTTGGGCTCTAGTAGTGAGGTGTTTTTATAAGACTGAAGTTTTTCAAAAACATTCTTCGTCTTGGTGCATTATTTTTCAGGAATATTACATATTAAATATCTTTGATAATGTAAATTTAAATATTAAATCGCCCTAATCCGCACTGGTTTTATAATTATCAAACTGGAATGTTAATACTTGAAAAAAATTATTAAGTTACACGAGCGGGCGCCCTGCATGAAATTTACAACAGAAGCATAAAACAGTTTAAAAAACACCATTAAACTGGGTTAAACCCATTAAATCCTGAAGAGACTGGTGGCATGAAGAAATAGCAATGACTTTCAGACAGTTTTGAATCCGAATAAGAAAACAGAGTATGAAAAAAAATGTCGTTAAATTTGAGCAAGCGCGCCCGCTGGAAGGTTAATGGCGCACTTGGGCTACAACGTATTGGATAAGAAGGCTCTGGTTTCGACAGGAAACCACCTGTTAAAGAATTTTTAACGTAGGCAAATTGCCACTTTATGATAGTTTATTTGATGAAAATATTCTTTTCGATTTCCAAGAAGGCCAACTAAAGGCAACAAGAGTCTTAGTATTCTCATTTCCTGGTGTTATTACGGAATAAACTTTGTTTTCCCAGAGGAAAAAAAATCAATTTCACAAAAATGGCACTAGTCATCCGGTCGAACTCAATTTTTTTCTGTATGCTATTTTCTTTGCAAAATTATTAAAACCAAAAAATATGAACGAAATTCTGGAGCGTATTGCAAATTATTGAGGGAATTTCGACGAGAACCACGCCCACGTATAGCCAAGATTTCAGCACTTTCGTTTTTTCGCCGATATGATGCAATATGTTTGTTATACAACTGATAATATCATCAATTTTTAGAGCAAATTGAAAGAACGTAGAAATAATCACATGTGTTTGTACTCTATCACTGTCAATTTTCAGTAGGTCATTTGTAGTATTCGACAAAGGAACGAAGAAACACTCTTTTATGAAAGAAAGCCGTTTACAACTGATAGCAGTTTACGGTATTGCCCTTTACGTGAACAATGCTATATATAGCTAACACTGCGTTCCGCGCCGGGGTACTGTTTACTATTTAACCTTACATCGGTATTTATTATGCGCTGTTGAATGAGTGAAAGGCGAACTATTTCAACAATGCTTTTTTCTTTGGTGTCAGTGAATCACGAACACTTTTCCCACACATGTTGAGATGGGTGGAAGATAGTTAATCAGACATATTCGCTACTCTTCTTAATAATATGATAGAAAATCCCAAATAATATTTTATAATAAGGAAATAAGCCGAAAAAATCTATGAGAAAAATCCATTATACTGAAAAAAATTATGAAAACAAACAGAAGATTCTCATATTGAAACGTAAAGGCCAAGTCTAGTTATGCCTTTCGACCCGGAAAAAACGCGAAGAAATAAATCAGAGTAAGACGGTGACAGCTTTATTACCTTGAACAACGGGGAATGTGGTGGTTTGGTAAAGACCACCCAGAATGGGATAGTCCACTTCATGTGATATCCTCCCAAAAGTCTTCGGGTTTAAAGGACCTGGGAGGAAAATGCCTTCTCGGAATTAAAGAGTTAATGCCGAAGGTTTTAGAGAGGATATCACATTGAAGTGGATCCTTCCATTCTGTGTTGTGTTTATTTCATTATCACACTCCCTGCTATTCAAGATATTAATGCTGTCAGCATCTTACTTTGAATAATTTCTTTGGGGTTTTTCCTCGAATGTCGAAGCGAATCGAGAGATTGCTTTTCGATGTTACTACTATCAGTTGTAATCGGCTTTCTTTCATAAAAGAGTGTTTCTTCGTTCCTTTGTCGAAAACTACACATGAGATACTGAAAATTGACAGTGATAGAGTAAGAACATCTGTGATTTTTCTACTTTCTTTCAACTTCCTCTCCAAATTATTGATCATAGCAGTTGTATAAGAAACATGTTGAATTTTATTGGCGAAGCAATCAAAGTCCGGAAATCGTGGCTCTACGGGGACGTGGTTCTCGTCAAAACCCCCTCAATAATTTGCAATACCCTTCAGAATTTCGGTCATATTTTTTCGGAATGTTAATTTTGCAAACAAAAGAGCATACAGAAAAAAATTTAAACTTTTGACTGTGTAACTAATCCCATTTACGAGAAGTTGATTAAAAAAATGATTTTTTCCCCTTCGAGAAAGCAAAGTTTATTCCTCTATAAAGCAATGTAAAAAAAAGGCCATGACTCTTGTTGCCTTTAGTTGGCCTTATTGAATATCGGAAAGAGTATTTTCATCAAATAAATTACCATAAATTGCCAATTTGCCTATGTTAAAAATTTTTAAACAGGTGGTTTCCTGTAGAAACCAGAGCCATCTTACCAATAGGCTGTAGCCCAGCGGCACCATTAATACAAAGGCGCCTATAAATTTACTCTATTGTATTACTGTATTTAATGTATTGATTTATTTTAATTTTGAGTGTAACAATTAATTATAATTTTAAATATATTAAAAGTGAACTATGGTTAGGGCAAGTAATTAGAGCCAGACATTTTGTAATGCTCACAAACATTTATAACGTTTCAAGAAATATTCATACACAGTCAATCAGTGACAAATCATAAACTATGCTTTTAATAGAAGTAACACGCATTACAGAAGCTCTCTTGCAAAATCTTGTTTTGAAAAGACAGAGATGAATAAAATTGAAAAGCGATAATCGGAGAACAGGTGACTTCTTTTTTTTGTTACTAAATTACTCTAAAAGGTAGACATTTTCGTTGGGATATGAGATTTAAAATTCCTGGTCATGGTTCTGACGGGGCGCCAAACTACTTTTCGCAAGGCGCTTAATTTGTTTAGACATCCCTGGTCGAAACCACCGCCCCTGTGTGGGTTAAATGTGGAAAACTGGTTTTCTAGTGTGGAAGGGTAGACTGGTTTTCTAGTGTAGTGTCTAGTAGAGAACTTTCTAAGACGTTTTTAACAAATATATAAAATAATTTGTTTGCATGTAATTCCTTTAAATAAATGGAGTTTACTCCATGTAATTTTACCGAAAAAGAAGCGAAAAGTTAAGTCTTGAAGATTTGGATTTAAATTTGACGATAAATTTATTTCATAATTATTTACAATGCATTTTTCAGTTTCTATACGAAGAGGCAGGTGATAATTAATAAAAGGAGAAATTGCTAGATTTTATAAAATGACAAACCAAATTTTATGTTCTAAGTTCGTTATGCTAAAAAAATAATGTCGGAAGAAATATCTGTCATTGGATTAAGTTTTATGCATTTACAATATTCAAAACACCTTTTTAATTAATACCTTGCAATTTTTAAACACAAAAATATGGATAACGATATAAAAATAACTGATGCCATCGAAAATTTCTGTTGGATACTTATTATAATACAAATTTTATGCAGTGACGCCCAATGCTCCCCTTTCCTTTGGAATTATAAAACGATAAACTTGTTTTCTGACTCAACGGCACGGGACCAAAAAACAACAAAGTTAATGTATAATAAAGATATATAGAAATATTATGGAAGAAGCGGATATGAAATTACTCAAAAATAATGTGAGAAATGCTGTGAAATTGGGCCTGTGGTGAGCATTTAAATGAATTATATGTAAAATGTTGTGAATTTTCATTAAATATTAGTAATCTTAATGAAAATATTTAAAATAGTCACCTAATCCTATTTTTGAGTTTTTTCGCATTTCTCAGGTGTTTATTATTTAATTCTTAGCTGATACATTTTTCTCTAAAAATATTGGTAGAAAAAAAGAAAAAATAAGGTCATAATTTTTACCCCATGCGTATAACGGAAGGTGAAAAGAGAAGTACAATGGGAAAGACTAATTCTTAAATTCAGCTATAAAATATTTTCTATTACGTGCCGTGGAAGCTTCTAAAGGGATAAAGCCTATGTAAACACTGTAAGTTTGCATTAGGCTTTTTCTTTGAATTCCCCTCCTTGCGTTTCAGGCGAACTGAAATGGCCTGTGGAAAAGACCCCAACAAAGTTATCTGGACCTCCTACCACCCTTAGCAATGAAGCCATCTTTCTAGCCAACCACCCCTCAAATGAAGGAAAGTGCCTCAAACCGGCAGTGGTAGGTGTTAAGGCGAAACCTCCTGCTGAGCTTGCTGCAAGTTTGCCACTGCAATACTGCAATCTTGAAACAAAATTTAAACAAGTTATTGAAACGAGTTAGTCATCACGTGTCGAACTTGCAGCAACCTTGTTGAGTCAAACTCATTGCAAAAACAGAGTACGCAGAGTTTTGAAACCCACATTAAACTTATTCTATATTCGAGTTTCTACAATCTTTCGATAGGTTAAATAATGAAACATCATCGCAAACGGTAATACTTACGAATTTATTTCGAGAATTTGAAGCTTCTGTAAATAAATGTCTTTGTCGATTATGTATTATAAACAAGGGAGAAACTACGGCTCATTTCTTTTCTGTGGTCGTAACCTCAAATAGCAATATTAATTTGCAGCAATCTTGCTCTGGAAGTCTGCATTCCATCAAGTTTGACATGGCAAAAGTGCAATCTTGAAACAAGTTTCAAACAAGTTATTGAAACCAGTTAGTCACCACGTGACTAAATTGCAGCAATCTTGTTGAGTCAACTCATTGCAAACTATTCCAAAAACAGAGTACGAAGACAAACCTCGGATTCGAACTCCCACAATCCACTTCAGAGCCAGTTGCCTTAGCCACTCAGCAAGCCAGAATCTGAGAAGAGAATATAGATTGTGCTAATAGATCATGTATCTACACGTTTAATTTTAAAGTTTTTACTTGATTTCATTACTTTTTAAAATTGTGAGTTGAGAATATGATTTGAAGTTAATAGATAGTGATTTTCGCTAATAACTAAGTTTTGTTAAAAGAATAAATTATGAAACTAGGGTTCAAATGTAATTTCTTTTTGAAATATGGGACAAGTTTCAGTTATTATTTTTCAACAAACATTGACTGTTTTATAGGTTTAATTTTGTTTATTTACGTTAATTTTCATCATCGAGAAAAAGGTGATATATAGTTGTCTTTAAAGTGCGAGTTCTATATTTAGTAAAACGATGGAGAATTTTTTAGATTTTTTTTATAAAAAGACGCAAATTATCATTGATATATTGAAAGAATAAAAAGGACAGGGATTACATGTTATTAAAAATCGGTTGGTTTTTAAAGCAGAGACAGAGATCAAAACCATATATATACAGCTGTATCCAGGTCGTGTTGTGTAAGTGTGCTATATCAACTTCAGAGCAAATTTGTTTTGCAAGTGGGTTGGTGGATTATGCTTTGTTGCTTTGCAAGAAGTTTGCTGTAAAGTTGCCGCATCAAGTTTGTCATGACAAGATAATATCAAGAAGTATCACACATTCTGCAAGTGTACATGCTATATGGGACTGCATCGTATCGCCCTCTAATAATTTTCCAATTTTTGAACTTTCAGCTTACGGTATTGCAACTTCTGCGTCTTGATAACTCATTTAGATTAAATGATTTAACTTAAACTCTAATGCTGGGTGATGGGCGTTAGGATTCCGACCTCAGTTTCCGACTGCTGTAATGGCACCGTTCTTCAAGTGACCCTGCGCGTGTTTGCAGGCCGGGTATAGCTCCTTTGTGCTTATCCTTCTTATTGATAATAATCGTAACTGCATTAAAACATCTTGAATCTTTTACATTTCGCTGCCAAAGTTCTATCTCAAAAGTCTTTTAACAGCCAGAGGTTCGCAAAAATTACAGAATCCTTTTCTATGCCATGCTTCGCTCTCAGATCCTCTATGCGTTAGTGATTTTTTTCTCAATAGATTAGACAATAAATGTTTCCCAATAGGTTCATTTTATTGAAAAACTAAGGTTTTCATGAAAACTAAGGTTTTTTCTACAAAACCAACTATCTTTAAAAAAGTTGTTTTTCTTTAACCCCCCCCCCCCGAAAGCCGATTATTTAAAAAAAAAACAGTTATTATTATCGACTATACTCACAAGGTTAAACTGTAGGTGATATAAACCGTAAACCAGTTATTTTTACCATAATCGACACTCCTAATTTTAACATCATTTTCCTCATTTGTCCAAGATTTGCAAAGTAAAATTCTGTTTTATCGTTCGACCGATTTCCAAAAAGATATAATAAAACATTATCCACTGAGCTAACAGATGGCGCTAAAACCTAAAATTCTGAGAACAAAACTGAACCTTAATTCTTTTCTTAAATTCTGCTTTCAAATGATGAAAACTTCATCTTTAATTTGTGTTTACCAGTCTGGATATGAAAGTCCAAACTTAAAATAAAAGAAATAATGTGGCACGAACGCATTGTTGATTTTGTGGTTAAAAAAAGAATTTTTATATATAAATGTTTATAAATAAAAGAGTGGTAGTACATTTACAAACATATTTATGTAAATCTAAATGTTTAGTTTTATTTTCGTCCTTTCATGTTTAATGTATAAAACAGCTTTGGAGAATGAAAACAAATGTGAATGCTTCCAAGGCAAGTCTTACCAAGTTAATTCACACGAAAACTGTCAGTCTTCTAAATTAACCTCGTACCTTCGTTAAGTCTAAAATAATTGCTGTGTTTTCAATTGACGACAGTTTATGCAATATGTGAAATGTAGTTCCTTTATTGGAAGACGCCAGTTTGTAACTTGACAGTTTAAGATAAAAAATCGAAAGAATTTTATCATATTAACATGCTAAATGGAGAGTGAGAAAAGTAATTTCTGTTTAATTTAATTTAATTTGTTTAGTCTTATTTAATTCTGAATCTTGAATATCTCAACGTTATTCAAAATAATGTGCATTTACCAAAAATAATAAATATGAATTCAGATCACGGCAATAAGACTGGGTAACAAACATCATGGATTAAAAAATGGTTTGCAAGACATTTAAAATTTCACTTGAAAACAAAAAGAACTTTTAAGCTCTTTTAAAGCGATACTGAATACTTGCATCCTTATTTTTCGTGATTTTTGAAGCGACACATAATAAACATCGTCGCTTAAAAAGCAACACCACATGTCTAAATTTTTTGAAATTTCACTCTCGAAGAAAAAACTGAATTTTTCGGAATCACTAACGAATACTTCTGAATTTATCTGCACATCTAGTAGTTGCATGCGGCAAAATGTTCTTATCATCTTATCTACACTACCCGATGACGCATTTTTTGAGATAGCCCGATATATTATTCGAGATAGATTTATTTTATTAATAAGTGAGATATCAGTTTAGAATAAGTGTATATCTTATTTTTAAACCAAATACTTTTATGATACTAACAATTTAAATATTCGAGAATGTAAAAGTAGGGTCAAGTATCTCTAGTTTTCCTTACATTATCCCTTAACAAGTAACACCGCATATCTAAACTTTTTGAAATTATACAAAGGAAGAAAATACTGAATTTTTCGCAATCAATAACGAATATTACTGAATTTTTTCATACAGGGTGCCCAGCGAATAAGACCCTGATTTCAAAATTAAATATCTCAGAAAGAAATATCAATAGAGAACGTGGTAAACGGTATGTTTATTAGCTAAGTTGTAAACATGTTATACAGAAATTTCTAAAATTTAGTTACAAAAACGGTTAAGAGATGGCGCTGTACGCCGAAAAGCTTGTTCTCTGTTAGCAGTCTGAAAAACGTCAAGCCAAGCAGGCTTTACAATCAGAATACAATGATTTCAAAATGTTCACCGTTCGAAAAAATGAGGTGGCGTAAACGAAGAATGAAATTTGACATCACATCCTTCAATGTCTCAAAGGAAATGGAATTGCATGCCACACAAATCCCCGATTCAAGCTCATCCAGCGAAGAGGGATAGTTTCCGTAGACAGTGTCTTTCAATGCGCCCCACAGAAAGTAGTCACAAGGAGTCAGATAAGGCGAATATGGAGGCCAATCCATTCCTGTGACAGTAAGTTTGGGATATACGAAATTACTCTATCCCCGAAGTATTCATGAAGAAAGCGAAGCACCTTTTCTGTACGATGTGGTCGAGCCCCATCTTGCATGAACCAGTCGATTCTTGGTCGATCCTACAACGCTAGCTGTGTGCTGACAAATTGTTCAAAAATTGTAATGTAACGTTCACTAGAGATCGTTCCTCGCATGAGAAAAGGGTCGATAATGCCGCTGCTGCATACCGCAACCCAAGCAGTAAGTTTAGGCGAATGCAGTGGTTCCTCTTCACACTATATGAGGATTTACGGAACCCCCAAATCTCCAGTTTCGTTTAGTCAAGAATCCATTCAATTGGAAATGTGCTTCACCTGTGAACCAGATGCAGCCAACATGAAATCCTTCATTATCAATCATTGTGAGAATCTCTTTCTCACAGTCAAACCGTTGTCGTACAGCTTTTATGGGTATGGCCTGATGACTTTTTTATTTTGTATGGAAACATTAATAGTCTGTTTCTTAAAATTTTTTTCATACTTGGACGCTTCAAACCAGTCTCTGATGCAATTCTTCGGACAGTATTCCTTGGGATTTGCTGAACAATTCCATGAACTTTGGCGACATTTTCAGAAGTGATTACAGTTTGCCGGGGTCCAACATTTCCCACTCGATTATCATCCACGCTTCCTGTCCGTTTGAATTTGGCGAAGGGCTTGCGAATGGTTTTTGCATCGGGTCCTTTTGGAACATTAAATCGATTTTGAAAACTGCGCCTTGTTGCCGTAGGACTGTGTTCTAGTCTGTAATATACCAGTACCAGAAAAACAAGTTGTTCAATGGAATACATAATATCAACCTCCACGCTAACCTCCTTTCACGATTCAGCGGTCGAATTGATCGCTCTGGACTTGGAAGCACAATTTAGAGGCAATTTATAGTGTTGCGATTACAGAGCCATCTGTTAACTAAATTTTTGTAACTAAATTTTAGAAATTTCTGTAAAACATTTTTACAGCTTAGCTAATAAACTACTGTTTACCGCATTCTTCTATTGATATTCTTTTCTGAGATATTTAATTTTGAAATCGGGTTCTTACTCGCTGGACACCCTGTATCTAGTAGGTGTATACGGCCTTATATTAATGTCAGATGTGAAAAAATATTTAGATATTAATTCGATATTGATAGAGAAAAATTCAGTTATTTTCTTCCTCTTTGAAATTTCCAAAAATTCCGATGGGTGGTGTTACTCGTTAAGCGACGACATGCAGTAGTATGCAACAACATATAGCACATTTTGAAACAATACTGTATACATTGATATGGCCATTTCAAATCGAAGGGAACTCTTTCTTAAATTGTCAATCTCCGTGTGTATTTGTAGTAGCGTGTATTGTTATTCCAAAACAGAGAGAGAGAAAAAGAATATTTCTTTTATATTTAAAAATATACATTATTTGCAAAAGGATAATAAAATATTTTACGAGCATTTACAGTGATTAAACATTGTTAAATACAAATTATAACTAAGAAACAGAATCCATCACGTAACTCATCTTTACAAAGAACATCCATGTTTTAGAAAAAATAAATGAAATTGAAATGTTAACGGTTACGCATTAACGGTTTTTTTGGATAGGGCCCTTATTTCAACCTTTGAGAAATTTCTTTCGCTGTTCCTTTTCTTTCTGAGTTGAAAAGTAGTCATTGATAAGTCCAGAAAACGTTATTGATTATGATCCGGTTAAGAAAGATAAAGTAAGGTTTTGATATAAACATACATACACTGTAAAAATTGTGGAGTAATGTCGCTCCAAATTTGGTGTTGAAAAACCTTAAAAACTGCGTGAACAAACACTTTATTTAAAGTTAACACCAAATCAAGCGTTCTTATACACTTTAAGTGGTGTTGTTTGCATCCAACACCAATACTGGTGAATCCTTACACCCTGCTCACACGCTCCTGACACCATTCGTGAATTATTTTCACCTGTGGTAACACCAATTTTGGCGTACGTTTGGAAAGTCTCCGATGGCAACAATAGGTTATTAGTAAACAACTGTGCTGTTCCGTTGGTTGCTGCCGTTACACAGAAACGTTATAGAAGGTTGTTAGTTGTGTAATAAAGATAATTAAGTTTTCATAAGATAAATATAACTTTATTTATATGTATGCATTTGTATTTAAGAATTTTATTACATTTAATTCGTATATGCTTCTGAAATTTTCTTTACTAAGCCTAGTTCGAATTCGCCCTGATTAATATTCTCTGTGCATTTAAATTACGAACCAATTTTAATTTAACGTGTATACATGTGGCTGATCATTATTTCTGTGAAAAAAAGCATGTTTTAAATTTTGGTGTGAAATGCAAGGATTTTAGAATTTTTTTTTTAAATTTTGAATAAAGGCTATTTTGTTAATTTTATAATTGTAAAAGTAAGAGAGTGATATTTATTGGGTTATAATTTTGGAAGTGATATCTGAACATATTACATTTGTCATGAAAGAATGTAGTTTTTAAACAAAGATTTTCTGGAGTAGGATTAACTCATCTTTGAAGGACAAATTTTCTGAAGTTTTAAACATATACAAAAACTACCTTGATGATGAAGATTATATCTTTTCTTGGCTAAATGCCTTTTCGTGAAGGTGTTATTACACTGTGGGAAGCTTTTTCCTCATTACTTTATGAAAAAAAAATGCTGTTCAGATTTTTGGTGTCAAGATGCAAGATTTTATATATTTGAATTTTGAAAAGGCTATTTGAATTTTATAATGTTGCTAAAGAATAAGTATTTAGTATGGGTTTATAATTTTGAATGAGATTGAATCTAGACTATATTTAAAGCCATTTATGAAAGTGTAGTTTTTAAACAAAAGTTTCTAGAATGGGTTAACTCTCTTCAGAAACTCAAATGGTACCTAGTTTAACATATAAAAAACTACCAGTAGGAAGGATTTATATCTTTCTTGGCTAAATGCATGTATGTACAGTGAAGAATTGGCATATCATGTGGGGAAGCTTTCTGTTCATTAGCTTCGGAGAAGAAAAATGCATGTTTCAAATTTTTGTGTCAAAATCAAGAATTTTAGAATTTTTTTAAAATTTTTGAATAAAAGGTATTGTTGGCAATTTATAATTGTAAGTAAAATTATTTGTATGGGTTTATAATTTTTTGAAGGAGTGAATGAACATATTTAAACATTTTCCTCATGAGAAGTGTAGTTTTTAACCACGAAAATTTTTTCTGAATGGCAGTTTAACTCATCACTTCGAAAACTGGGTATTTCCAGTTTTAAATATAAAAAACTACCAAGTGAGAAAATTTTATATACTTTTTCTTAATAATTATTGCAGAGGTACATGCATGTGATCGGAAACTTTTCCGAATTAATTCATTGATCGTGTGGATATTTGGAAGTTATTTGGTGAATGAGTTAGGCTGAATCTGCATTTAGAATTCGGATGTGTATACAAAGAAGTTTAAAGTGCCTGATTTCTGCAATTGTGAAAATAATTTTTATTTAGAAAACTTTATCATACATTTCAGCATTCAATTTCTTTCTAACATTTACTATATGTGATAAAATTAGAATTTTTAATTTTATAATTTATTATAGTTTTTATAATTTAAAGTTTTAATGTTACAGGTTTTTTAGATTTGTTTAATTGAATTTCTTGTTATTCAAATGAATTAAATTTACCTTTAGAATGATAATGTATTTTATAATTTCCTATTACTAGCAGAGAACTCTATATCAAAATGCATGACCCAAAAGAATCTCAGCGTGATTCTTGAGTGTTGGCAGGCAGAGCAGTGGAAGTTTCTCACTATAATATTTATTTTTATTTTGTTTCAAACGGGAAAAATGTAAATTAATATCAAGATTCTATTACAGAGTGCAATAATATAGCAGAATTAAATCAGAAAAATGTAATTTATAAATTTACATTACAAAGAAGAGAACCTAAATAATGCACTAATCTGAAACAGACAGAAAAGAATTTGATTTGGCATAATACATTATTTCAGGACATTTTGTTTATTGAGCCCTTTTTTCTTATTACTCTTTTCTCGTCTTCTTAAACGACTTTTTATGTCAAGTTCAAATTTCTATCTTTACTCATTAAAGATTTACAATTAGCATATGATTTGAAAACTGGAAAGTTTTAGCCTATTTTTGTTACCCTCATTCATTACAATATTCGATATTTTGTTTTATGGATTTATCTACATATTTTTCCCCACCTGAAACACGCGTACGTTGATAATAAGACAGATGGATTTTATTTTATTCTTGTTGTTTTCTTTTTATCTCATCAATTAGCACAGTCTTTTAGGTATACGTCGGAATAGTGTCTGGTGTCAGAACATTTATTTTCACTCCACCGATTAAGTTTTATTGCCCAATTATTTTAGAAATAACTTTAATGATTTCCAGTTTGAACTTCTGGGATTTACGAAATCTAGTATTTATTTTTCAGATTTTATGATAATAAATTTATTTTAATATACACAACCACTGTATTTATATATCTGAGCATATTATTGTTTTTTTATTTTATGTGGTAACATTCAATATACTATATTTTAGCTATAATATTCATATGTTCTTTTATAGGAATAAAGGTATTTATTTTCAAATGTAGCTAGCTTGAATAACCCGTTTCTTACTTTGTTGCTGGTGTTTCGTTCCATTCTTAAAGAAATATCTTTATGCTATATACATATGGCCTGTGTTTATGTTACTGAACTCAAAATGGGTGGCTAACTTCTTTCAAAATAGATGTAAGGGAATTCACGTGTTTGGATTTACCAAAATTATCTACTTGTTTGATTTACTGTATCTTACTGGTGTTCACTACACCAAAATAATAGTTGGTGTTTACTGCCTCACACAGTTGTAAAGTGGATTACCACCATTACAATCGTTATCTTCCACATAAAAAATTTTTTACAATTACACGGTATTAAACGTGCAATCGTTAAAAATCAGAACTGTATTTACAACAATAGTATAGTTTGATTCAGAACGCAGGATAAAGTTCTTGGAATTTTTTTGTGTCAAAAGATCTGAATACAAAATGTTTGAGAAACTGTGCTGTTGTATAATTTGTAGAAGATTAAATAATTTTATATTATAGCTTGTTGCAAGCTAAGCTACAATTGGATGCACAGATGGCACTTCAAGACGCTGTTGTCTGCTGCGTAATTGTGTTCTCAGTGTGTATATATTATTGACTCACCATTAATGTCTCTAAGCTTGCGAAATGAATACTATTCCTAAGAGCATGTAAAGAGATATTCTGTGATGTTCCTGTCCAGTTCTTAGGGATGTAAAACTAAAATATCAGACTCTGATGGTAAAGTTTCTTATTATCTCATTTTGATTAAAGCTCTAAACTATATGCAATATTTAGAAATTCAAGTCATGCTAAAGATCTTTAATTAATAAAATTTTAAAGTTCCATAAAACATACTATTAACTGCTTTCCATTTCACCTCATTTTATATACTGATTCGGAATCAGGCTTTCTAAAAAAAGTACCTATGAGAATGCGTGAGGAAAAATATATTTTTACCATATTATTTTTACAATTTATTGATAATCTACTGGTAATTACTATTGACGGAAAGTGCATAACTTGGAGAAATAACTGTGGAATTACAGTAAAACCAAGGGTATTTTATTCAGAAAAGATGTCACTGTAGATTAATACCAAACTCTCTCGTCTTGTTTGCCCATGAAGATCCCTTAGCAATGCAATG
>BGPR01001768.1:58150-111053 GCA_013235015.1 Araneus ventricosus
TGTTGGGTTGAGGCGAGCGAACTATTTTTCTTGCGCGCGTGAATTATCTGTGTGAATCGGCGCCTGCCGCTTTTTACTTAATGCATTCCTTCTTCGAGTCATAACGATGTTACTCACTTGCTGTGTGCTTCGCTGTGTGCATAGTTGTAATGCTGTCTTCTATATGTCCTTGTGTGCGTCAATAAATGTTTTGTCCTAAAGTTGGGTGATTCTTGTAGCAGGAACAACACACAATATTTTAGAGCAAAATTTACATTTTTCATGCCAAAAGCTGCAAGCAAAGCAAAAGGGATTTATCCGAAATTTTGAACAAGACTGATGATAATAAAATTTTTAACGATCTTTATCCTTTTCAGATTTAATGAGTTATAGTTTTCTGTTTCGGTGGCACATCTCAGCTTCTGATATCAGATCCGAGAAGTTTAAATTATAATTAAATGAAGCGAAAGTTGTTCTAAAACTTGACTTTACTAACTTCCATACTGCTCCAACTTAAACTTGACTCAAGAAAGATTTCACATACTACATACACATCACTAGGCCGTTGTGCTTGATACACAGCAATTGATCGCTGTAGTTGAGCTTCGACTCCGAGGAATTTTAATTTACCGAAATTCCTCTTTAAACATTCAAAATTGAATATGAGTTTCGATTCCCCTTAAAAAAATCTTTACTGACGATGCAGATAAAATTTTCTTATTTAACCTCATACCAGCAACTAATTTTTGAAATTCCGAAAATTCAATAACATTATGTATTTAAGCAGATACTTCTCAACAAAAAAGTTCCAAGGTGACATGCAACGTCTCCAACAAATTTTTGTGCAAAATAATTGATTACATTTTGCTATTTATTACATTGCAAGATCTGGCTTAGTAAGGACTTAAGGAATAGATGAAAATGATAAATAATTAGATTTTTATAAAGTTAGAAAGCATTTCTTCCACAGAAAAAAATTGTTCATAAATCAAATAGCAAAAAAATACTTCGTTATAATACTTCATAATACAATTTAATATGCGACTTGTCAGAATAAAATTACTATATGTGTAATCTTTTCTCATTTATCTTTCTTTCTTTATAGCAAACTCATCGATAATATAATCATAATTAAGTCTTTTTATTAGTCTTTGATTTTATTAGTTTTGATTGATGTCTCCAGTAAGAGTTCGAGGGCAGATGCTTTATTTGCATTACTCTTTCTGCTTGCTAACTGCTCAAATGCCTGAATTCTTATATCAGTATTAGGAAAGTTTTATATCAGGAATAAATTAATAAAATATCGTTGATTTTTTTAGTAAATTGTGTTTGTAACAATATAAAGTATTTTTCAAATCTAAATCTTTTTACTACCAATACTTTAAACCGTCTTAATTATAAATGGAATGAATTAAATTTTCGTACTTAAAAACAATCTTACAGATCATTTGAATATTGGCCGATATTATGTTTTCAGAGTGCAGTTTAAGTCAGAAAATGTAATTTTTGAAACAATAATGCAATTAAAAGTTCCCGCTGATTAGAATACCCAGGGTGTATTTGTTACATTCATTAAAATTTGATATTTTTCCTTTCTTCACAGCATTTACATTTTGTGTTTAATACAATTGTGCGCCTTCAAAAGGTATTTGGAAGGAAAAGGACAGGTTTTGACTTCGTTACTTTTAGCAGTATACCAACAATATTTATAAATAGCAAGTTTCACTTAAAAAGAGAATATCATGCCCAAGTAAATATTCTCTATCCGGTGTCGCCTCTTGTGTTCTGTTTTGCAATTTCCATTCTGTAATATTTAGCAAATTTTGATTTATTTACTCTGGAAATAATTTTGCTTTTCATACGTTTATCTTAATGATAGTTTCCAACTTTTGAACTTTTTTCTCTTATAGAAACTAATAAATAAATCTGAACAATTGCTCTGGAAATAAATTTCTTTCTAAATAAATAAATCAAGATTATTTTAGATTTTAATAAATATAATATATTACGTGCTTACAGTGAGTTATCTAGATAAGTGCATTCTTGAAATAAAAAAAATTACAACTCTTAAATGTTCAAATTTTTCTGACGCAGCAATGATTTTAAAATGGTACTTTTATGCTCATTAAAATCTAATATCATGTTTTTGAATCAAATTTGTCTTTTCTGTTGTATTCGTATACAGTAGTAAAAAATAAAGCTTTTAGAAAATATTTTACTAAAAATATATAGTTTTATCACAATTTGTAAACGACCCATATACAGTCAGGAAGGGTTTGGATACGATAAAGGAGACGCTAAACGAACCCCCCACAAAGCAAATGACCTCTTGCTTAGCAGAAGGGGGAGGGAAATGTTTACCTAGTTTCATTTCTGTCCTCGGCCGTTTTGGATTTTAAAAGAAATAGATTTCAAAGCACTGTGGCTTTCAGAGGGTTAAAATTTCAGAAAAGTAATAAAATTTGGATGCAATTTAAATAAATAATTTTTAATCTTTTCGGAACTGAAGGAGTATCTAAGTACATTCAAATCAATGCATTTTTTAAAAAATCCGTTTTTTAACCTCACTTTTACAGTGAGAAGAACTAAAAAGCTTTTTTTTACTTTTTTTTCCTATTGTTTCTTCTTAGGTAGTTCTTTTACTTGCACTGCACGATACACGATTGGTCGGGTTGAAGGGGAATAACTGCCCCTGTAGCCTTTTCTGCAATATCATTGCTTTTTTAAAATAATTTTATTAACATCAGCAATCCAGATCTGAACTTTAGAATAGCATAGCCAACGGATAGCATGCGCTCCCACTTACCGGTGCCCCTAAAGAAGGAAGTAAATAATATCATGGACCTATTAAGGGGGAGAATCGCATCAGCCGACAAGAAGGAAGAGGGTACAGAGGCTAAACTCAGTTTAACAGATCGCAAGTGCTAAGTCTTCCCCAATCATTAGAAGGGACAAATGCCCACCAGCCTGTTGATAAACCAGGCCAGAATGAGCTGTCAGCAACAAGAACCCAAATGAAGCTTTCCTATGCAGAAACGGCAAAACTGAATAACAAAAGAAAGAAGCCAACTCTGCTCCTCTACCCATCAGAGGAAAATGATAAAGAAATAGAAGATATCTTAACAGAGGAATTAAAGGTGGACAGCACCAATTTCAGGTTCAAGAATGTAAGAAAAATCCAAAACAAAGGACTAGCCATAGTCTGGGACAAGCATCAGCAACTTGAAAAACTCAGAGAAACGATTCTATTAAACGACATCCTGAAAAAATATTTCTTTAAGATTACATGGGAAGAGATATCCGAGTCTAATAATATACGACCTGCCCAATAAAACCACAAACGAAGACGTGCAAATTGCCCTGAAAGCCCATAGTAACTGGGGGGAGGATCTGCGACTCCGATTTAAAATGAGAGGTCGTAAAGAAGGGACGAGTCACTGAGCCCTAGAAGCTCCTTGCGGAGCCTTCTTCAACCTTGGACAACTGAGAAAGATTCCGATAAATTGGGCCATGTACCAAATGAAGGGATTCCTTCACATGAAGAGATGCTCGACATGTCAAGCCTATGGACACACAGCTAATTCTAAAGAGTGCAAGTTCACCACTCCATTCTGTGGATGCTGTGGATTCAGACGCAACACCAGAAACTGCAGAAATGATGAACTTTACTGCATTAACTGTGCCGAAAGCAACAGAAATCGAGGCACTAACTACAAAATCGGGCACAGAGCCATAGACAGTCATTGTCCCTATTACAATAAAGAAGTATCAGCATACAAAAAAACAAGGGACTATTTTTAGTATGGAGAATAGTATTTTTTAAAACACTCAATTTCCATACAATATTGCAACAGAGTCTTCAAATGAGCCCCTAAAAATTCTTCAAATCAACTTAGCTAGAGCAAAGGCAGCCACCAATCAACACCAATTAACAGCAAGCACGATCAAGCAATATTCGTGCAAGAACAATACATTAATAATAACGGAATCTCGGGAATCCCTCAAACCTGGAAAACATTCAGATCCTCAAAACAGAAGGCTTCAATCCTAATTCCTTCATCTAAATTAAAACCTGCCTTGTTGGCAACAAAAGTGAGCATGGTAGCGCTTAAAATCCAGACGTCATCATTTCCCATAACAATAATTTCAGCCTACTCCTCACCAGCACAAAACGTTCATACAACTCTCCAGGATATTCAGGAGATCATCTCCAGCTTACCAGAGGAAAAGATCATAATTGGCGCTGATCTCAATGGGCATAATACCCTCTGGGGCTATAGATCAAATGACAATCGAGGCAAAGACATCTTGGACTTTATCCTGGTTAATAACTTAAACATCATCAATAAACCAGATGCTCTACCAACCTTCCAGAGAAATAACAGAGTTGGCTGGCCAGACCTGACTTTATGCTCCCAATCACTTATAGATTCTTCCATTAATTGGGAGGTCCTAGAAGAAATCTCCTTAAGCTACCACAGATATATAGAAACAACAATTTCATCAGCAGTAGCTAATCAATTTTACAAAAGATACAAGACACGAGATGGGAATCACCTTAGATTTCTCAATATACTTGGTAAAGAAATTTATCATCTAGAAAGAAAAATAAAAGCAGCCAGAAATTCAGAAGAACTTAATAACGCCACAATAGAACTGCAAAAATTAATCATAAACGGATGCAATAAAAGCTTCAAAATCAAAAAGCAACTACTCATAACAAAACCAAACAGGTGTGACAGAGCAGCTAGAAATTCATAAAAAGAAAGTTAGAGCACTAAGAAGGAGAGCACAATGGGACCGGAAATTGAAAGGCAAGGAAGATACCAAGTCTTTAAGAAAGAGAAAGCGAAGTACAAAAGACATATTAAGCAAGCAAGGAATATGGGTTGGAGAAAATTCTGCAGCGCAGCCTCCCATCCGTATGGGAAGCAGTACAAGGCGGCGTTTCGAAAATCAGTTTTCCCATCTCAAATCCCGTACTTGATAAACGGAAACCCAAAGGGAAGTCTGCAAGAGGCAGCACAAAACATCCTGGACCAGATTTTCCTTTCCCCTGCCATTCCACCAAATTTCAATCTAACCACCTCAACACAGCCACCTGATCCTCCATTCTCCCCCCCAAGAAATCTCGGTGGTAATAGAACATCTTCCGTCAGGCAAAGCCCCGGGTATAGATGGAATCGACAACCTCCTAATTAAAATCATTCATAAACGCTTCAATAATATCCTTGCAACACTCTTATACAAGTGCCTGTACCTAAGCTGCTTAACGGATTCCTTGAAAATAGGAAATATTCTCTTATTCCAGAAAGGAGGAAAAGACCAGTGGCTGTCCTCCTCTTATCGTCCTGTTTCACTCTTACCGACAATAGGGAAGGTGCTGGAGAAACTTTTGACTCAGAGGCTGACTTATCATCTGGAGTCCACCAACAGCCTGAACGACCGACTGCATGGCTTCAGAGAAGGCAAGTCTGTGGATACAGCCATCAACGAACTACTAAGAAAAATTAAAACAGCAAGAAGAGATGGCAAGTATGTCTTAGTGCTATCTATTGACATCAAGGGAGCCTTTGTCAACTTGCAGCTTACTTAAGAGTTTGGACGCCAGCGCTTGCCCAATTAACATAAATAGACTCTTTCACAGCCTTCTTCAAAATAGGAAAGTGACACTACTGACCCCACAAGGTAGGGCCACAACGGATCAAAAGCAAGGCTGCCCTCAAGGTTCGTGCAGTGGCCCGGCCCTGTTTAATCTCGTAGCCAACGAAATACTCAATCAAGTCTGGCCAGATAACGTTCATATACAATCCTTCGCAGATGATTTTGTGCTGATCATTAAAGCGGATACAAATAGAATCCCTGTAGAAGACACGCAAAGTGCAATAACCCAATTCAGCTCCTGGTGCTCAGAAAATTAACTTGCCATTTCAACAGAAAAAACAAATTATATCTTATTCAGCAAAATGGTTAGAAGTCCCAAAATCACATGGAACGGGTATAAAATAAATAGAGTTAAATCTTTTAAGTACCTAGGGATACACGTTCATGATCGACTCAACTGGCTGCAGCACATTAATAAGCGAGGAGAGAAAGCCGTCAAAATGCAGCAGAACCTCAAAAGAATCGCAGGTGGCAATTGGGGAATCTCTCAGATACACAGATGGACTCTCTATAAAACGGTTATTGAGAGAATGCTGGCCCACGAATCTTCAGCTTGGTGTCTAAATCCAACATTCAAAATGAAGAGGAAACTTTCTTCGATTCAAAGGCCATTCCTACTCCATATATCGGGAGCTTATCGCACCACCCCAACGGCAGCGTTACAAACTATACTCGGCATCCCACCCCTACACATGCAAGTACAGTTCGAAGCCAGGCTTACATCAATTTATCGCCTAAGAATCCCTATTCCCCCTATCATTACAGATACCCGCATGATCTGGAGATGAAGGCAACAGGCTGATCCACTCATCCTTCAGAACATCTCAAACCGAACCAAATCTCTTTTGAAGACGGAGAAGCATATATAGACCATAAAGACATAAATATTTTCACAAATGGCTCGAAAACCGAACACGGAGTTGGAGCTGCCTTCTGCGTCTTGACCAATGACATCTGAGCCCCTACCAGAGGTCTGCTAAACTCAACGACAATAACATCGTATTTCAAGCTGAATTCACTTCACTTCACGAAGCAGTAATATACGCATCTCATCTGCCAAACCACAATACCTCTAAAATGCACGTAGACAATAGAGCAAGTATCATGGTATCTTCCAATTCAAAGAGCACAAACGAAACATCAAGAAAGATTTTCAAAATCCTCCTTTCAAATCCAAGAATAAAAGTCTCTTGGGTTAAAGAGCATACAGGCAATATAGGCAATGAGAGAGCAGACCAACTGGCAAAAGACGCAACACAACATGAGCAACCCTATTCACATACTAAGCTTCCTAAACCGCACATAAAAGGCCTCCTCCGGAAGAGGATGCTTGAGGAGTGGCAAACCTTATGGGAGAATGGCGATACAGGCAGGAAAATCTATAACATCAGCCCTCTGTTAGTCTCCGTCCCACTAACTGGATTAGAGAGGATGTTATCTTCTTCTCTCAACATGGACCTTTCCCTGCCTACCTCAAAAGGTTTTACCTGTCTGACAGCGATTATTGCAGTTGTGGTGGAATTGGCACGGCACTTCATTATGCCACGGAGTGTATTTATACAGTGTCTTGGCATATGAGGAAGCCAGCGCCAAACTTCGAACAAGAATGGCTGAAAAGGGTCGCCAATAACCTCGTCTACAGGCAGAAAATTCGTGGAATTATCAAATTCATTAGCGAAAGCAGAGATCTTTTCCGGCCTGCCTAGCCTTCAACTTCCCAGCGAGCTGAACTAAGTAGCTCAATTACCGAACATTCCCCCTTCAAATAAAAGAAAGGTATAACAACATCTAAAGAAAAGAAGACTATTACGAACTAATAGTGTAAAAGTGAAAATGCCTGTGCTGTTCATAGTGTATATATTTCCTTCGTTTTGTTTATTTTGTTTTTCTTTTTCTTAAATAAAACTCCCGTGTCTTGCCCATCAAACCGTTCAGTGACGGATCTGGTCACGGGTACGGGGGTAAGGGACGGCGTTCTGTTCTCTTCTATTGTTATAGAGCACCGCTTATGAGTCTTTCAAAGGACTGACGTAAAACGACGTATATATGAAATGATGTATAATCGAAACGAATTACAATGCATATATGTGAATGAGGACTGTGATGAAACGACGTATAAATGAAAAACGTATAAATGGTGCTTTACTGTAATCCTGGAAGGACAAACTCTGTGACAAATTCTGATTTAATTAAATAAATAAGTATGGTCAATTTTCATTTTGCAAAATGAATCAGCGAAGCTGGGCGACGAGTAAAATAGCAGGTTTCTTCGAGAAAACCTCATATGTTTCCATTTAGAACTTACGAAATTCCTCCCTTGCTTAAGAACATGAAGACCTCCTACAAGGCAGGGGAAGGAGGCCTACCCTTTCAGTAAATGAGGGCTTCATTCATAATACAGTTAAATTAACTCAATCACAGAAAGAGTGACTGTTGACGTCATAACAAAATACTGAATTGTTTATACAATTGTAATAAATTTTCAAATTAGCAAAAATTGCGTTTCTTGTCTGTTTTTCGCCAAAACTGCGTTGAATACCGAGAGACGTTGTATCCCATTATAGCGGCATTCCTCGTTGGCTGAAGGCATCGCTCGAAATATGTGTGCTAATAGTGTATGTTCTATAATATTAAGAGTTATTTATATTTAAGCTTGTACCTATCTTAGTTTTCATAAAATAATTTCTCTCTATATATTATTAATTGTATAAAATCACTGTAAAATATTTAATTTTTCCTATAATATATTTTTTATTAAAATCATCTAAATGAATAACTGCATTATACTATCAAACTTGAAATATAAGAAAATAAAGTATAAAACTAAACTTACGAAAAATTTTAGGAAAAAGCAGAATTATTCAGAAAACGAAAATTTGTTAATAACACAAAGATTGCGAAACAAAACAACATTAATTATTTTATACCAAATCGGATGATATTTTAAAAATGTATTTTTCCTTCAATTAAAACATTAATTAAAGAAGTTTTGAAACTCACATTAAACTTATTTTATATTCGAGTTTCTTCAATTTTTCGATAGGTTAAATAATGAAACATCATTATTTAATACTTTTAATACTTTTGATTCTTTTTCGAGATTTTAGAGCTTCTGTTAAAAAATGCTCTCTCTCGATTCTGGTTTATAGAGAACGAGACAGAAAATACGGCTCATTTCCTTTCTGTGGGCGTACCTCATGTAGCAATATTAGTTTGCAGCAATCTTGCTCTGCAAATCTACAAGCTTGCATCAAGTTTGACATGGGAAGAGTACAATCTTGAAACAAGTTATTGAAATAAGTTAGTCACCACGTGTCGAACTTGTAGCAACCCTGTTGTGTCAAACTCATTACAAACTATAGCAAAAACAGAGTACGCGGACAAACCTCAGATTCGAAACCCCGAAAACCGACTTCATAGGAAGTTGCCATAACCACGCAGCCAGCCGGACTCTGTAAGGAGAAGATTTATTTTAAAGTTTTTACTTGATTTCATTAATTTTTCAAATTGTGAGTTGAGAATATGATTTGAAGTCAACCAGATAGTGATTTTCGCTAATAACTACGTTTTGTTAGAAGAATAAATTATGAAAATAGGGTTCAAAAGTAATTACTTTTAAAAATATGGGACAAAATGTAAGTTATTATTTTTCAACAAAAATTGGCTGTTTTTTTAGGTTTAATTTTGTTTATTTACATTAAAATTTCATCATTGACAAAAAAGCTATATATAGTTTTCTTTAAAGTGCGAGTTCTATATTTAGTAAAAAGAAGAAGTTTCCAATTTTTTATAAAAAGACACAAATTATCATCGATTTATTGAATGAATGAAGACAAGGACGGGGTCTAGAAGCTATTTAAAACTGAATGGTTTTTGAAAAAGAGACAAAGATCAAAACCAGATATATACAACTGTATCCAGATCGTGGTGCGTAAGTGTACCATGTCAACTTTGCAGCAAACTTGTTTTGGAATTTTGATATGAAGTTTGGCATAACAACTTTACAGCAAATTCGTTTTGCAAGTCGGCTGGGCGATTATGCTTTGTTACTTTGCAGGAAGTTTAAAGCTAAGTTGTCGCATCAAGTTGGTCATGACAAGCTAATACCAAGAAAAATCATACATGCTGCAAGTGTACATGCTATCTGGGACCGTATCGTATCGGACTCGAATAACTTTCCAATTTTTGAACTTTCAGCTAACTGTATTGTTACTTTCACGTTTTAACAACTCATTCTGTTTAAATTATTTAACTTAAACTCTAATGCTGGGTGATGGGCGTTAGGACTCTGACCTCGGTTTCCGACTGCTGTCATGGCTACCGTTCTTCAAGTGACTCTTTGAGTTTTGGCAGGCTGGGAATAGCTCCTTTGTGCTTATACTTCTTATTGACAATAATCGTAACTGCATTAAAACATCTCCAACCTTATACATTGTGTTGCCAAAGTTCTATCTCAAAAGTCTTTTAGCAGCCTTAAAGACAGTGGTGTTCAAAAATTACAGAATCCTTTTCTATGCCATGGCTTCGCTCTCAGATCCTACATGCATTAATGAAATTTTTCTGAATATATTATACAATAAATGTTTCCCAATGGGTTCATTTGTTTGAAAAACTAAGTTTTTTTATGAAAACTAAGGTTTTTTTTACAAAACCAATTTTCTTTGCAAAAGTTGTTTTTTCCTTAACTCCATCTGATAACCCATTACTTTAAAACACAGATATTATGAAATAATAGAAAAACTTTTGGGCAGTATGTATATATGTATGTGTATAAAATAGGTGGTAAAAATTTCAATATCATATATAAAGTAAATTTTGAGAAAATGGTACTCGCAGTTTCAAAAATTTGTCTTAATAGCGCTGATTGCGTGTTGCTAATCAGCTATTTTTGAAAAATTCATTGTGACATTCAGTTAAAAGTTTTTAAAAAAAGCTATATTGATGTAAAAATTTTCCTCAGTGTAAATATAAATGTCTACTTAAACTGTATAAAAAAATTAAATCTTGTATCTGTAGTAGATCATTAGAAAATGTACATTAATTTATTCAACGTAACATTATGGTATGGAGGTTGTATGCCGTTTTGAGGGCAAAATATGTCTTTTCTCTGTAATTAATAGGAAGGAGGAATAAAATAGATATATAAGACAAAGATGAAAGGAAAAGGTTAAAAAAAGCATATATAGGAAAAAGTGTGCTCAGTATATATACATTTATATGTATAGAGAAGGTCGTAAAAATTTAAAGAGTATATGTTATGCAGTTTTTGAGAAATATGTTTATACAGTTTTAAAAATACCTTTCTGAGATTATGCAATTTAAAGAGATAATTCTTACCTTTATCCTAACATTCCTGGTTCCTTGGAAAGTATATTCTCCAGGTTGTATGCCTAAATTTTTAAAAACTGACAACTTTGCTGAATTTTAATCATTAAAAATGCATACAGCACCAAGGAAAAGTGCTTCAGTTTGCACGAATGTTGATTTGGAAACACGCGGAAATTTTATAATTACCACCTAATCTCTTTATGACAGTTCTGGTGGAACGATGTTTAATTAAATACTCTAATCAACGACTGAGAAGGAATAAAAATTAATAATACGATTGAAAAAGCGCAGAAAACGATGACTTACAAATTCCGAACTCAGCGGTTTTCAAGGAAAAACTTTAAAAGTACTTTACACATCGATTTGAAACGAAAGCACGCTAAAAAATGTAAACAATCCAAGGAAGAATACAAAACAGTTACAGTTAAACTGCCGATTCCTCGCAGTCAAATAATAAATAAATCTTACGACTTCGCAAATGCAGCATTGAGTTAAAGATCCAATGTTTACATTTTCATCTGCGAAAGTGGGCATGGCGCATCATTTAAAGTTCTGTTCACATATTTTTAAAGGTTTTTTTAAACTTATTTCCAATATGAGTTCGAGCAAAAGACTTATATCGTGGGAAAGGTCTTGAAATGAAGATTTCAAAAATGTTAAAATCAAAAAAATCAAATTTTTGAAAGTATATAGGGTATTGACTCCCATTAATGTCTCTAAGCTACGAATGTACTGACACTATGAGGCTTGTAAAGAGATATTCTGTGATGTTCCTGTCCGTCTTAGATGTAAAAAAATATCAAAAATCAGCTCAGGGGTAAGAAGTTTCATTGAGTCATTCTTGATTAAAGTTTAAACTAATGCAATATTTAGAAATTGCAACATTGCTTAAATGATTTTAATTAAAAATTTTAAATTTCAATAAAACATCTAAACTGCTTTCCAATTTCCTCACACTCATTTATGAACTAGATTCAGAACAGGTTTCTAAACGAAAGTACCTATTAAAATGTGCATGGAGAAAATATATAGTTCTACAACTATTTTAAATATTATTTAGCAATTTAGAAATTGCCGTAATTAGTTCGACAGAAAGGTAATAACTTTGGAGAAATGCTGTGGTTACTGATAAAACTAAGGGTATTTTATTCAGAAAATGTCACATTAGATAAATACCAAACACTCTTGTATTGTTTGAAGATCCCATTGAAAGGGTAACTGAGATTAAATATATTGTTATCAAATTAGACAAGTTCATATTTCTAGGACATACTATAGCAGAAAGATGTTTTCATCAAAAACTCATTTGGGGGGAGTCTACTGGTAATAGATAGACCCTAGTGTTTTTATATAAACAAGTAAGCAGGACTATTCGTATATACTTATCTCCCGTCTGGGGGTTGGAATCCAAAAATAGCCGTAACACAGAATAAGAAATTAAAAATAAAGTTCTTCGCATTATAAACAAATGCTAAATGGTAACTATAGAACTTTGCTATACAATCTGACTTAAGAGTAGAGGGGGTGGATGTTGCATCACGAAAGTAGCTGGGAATCGTTTTACAGACCTTTTGGATAATACAAATCCACTTATTCGTTCTCTATTTCCATTTTCAAACAAAAGTTCAAAATACAGTTTCCCCTACCAATTAGTCTCTCCACTCAAAAAGTCTTTTATAAATCTGTTTCACAACGTCATACGGACTCCTGCTGTATGGGCATTAAAGTTTTGGATAAATTGAAGTCATAGTTGTATTTCTGAAAGGTTGTTTAATTTTCTTTGCATATTTTCCCAAATTCATATTATTTCCATTCTTCAGTTTTCCAATGGGTATGTATACTATGGTTATAGCAGCATTTGAGATTGAGCATAAGTACCTAGCACTGTACTCAAGTGCATAAATCAATATTCGTCGAATGAAATACTTCACTATAATGCACGTCCCTTTTAACATAAGATATTATAAATGCCGCACTATACCATGCGTATATATCAACAATATAGCAAAGCAACATGTGCTATTAAGAAGAGTTCAAGTTCAACGAGAAAGATTTAGAAATCTTCGGTTAAGAATATTTGTGTCCTGCGATATGGATGTAAAGGATGTTATACTGCCATAGAAAGTAAAGCTAGATTATTTACAATTCCATCTTTTGGCTCCAGGTATAGGTCATTGAACTATAATCTAAATTTTCTGATTTAGAATCAAAAAATTATACCATTGGAGAGTTTGAAAATGTTTTTATACCTCGAAAAATTACTGTTTCATAGGATCAAATTATGATATTCTTCTGTATTTTTAAATTTGTAGCATGTGTGATTGTACAGAGATGTTTAAAAATGAAGTGAACTAGCTCTTGAATATTTGAAAGAATTTTATAAAACGAATAGAGAAATATTCTATTCACAAACTTGCTTTTGGACTTCGAAAAGTCAGTTAGATATTTTTTTACATTAATATCACGCAGAACTCATTTATAATAATTTTCCTTTATGAAAAGAGTCATTTCAGTTTTTAAAGTTCTTCTCTCTAAATACAGATGTTTAATAATATTTAAACTTCTCAACAGTTACTACTAAAATGGATTGTTTCATATTTATATATTATTCCTAACTTTTTTAATGATCTACATTTATAAAAACTACGAAAAATAAGTATGTCGAATAAAAGCAAATTTTAAAAAATTGATCAATCACATTTTTAACTTCAAAACTCTTTTTTAAAAAAATTAATCACTTTCTTTATTCGAATAGCACTAAAGTGAAAAGTGTTTAGGCAGATTTTTTAATTTTTTCCAATTTTTTCTTATTTTCCACTTATTAAATTTGGTGAATATGAAGGGGGTTGATTTTATTATTTTGATATTAAATTCTAATGTGCTTTTAAAATAAATCGAAAATACCCTTTAACAAAATATTTCCAGATTTTATCGAAAAAAGAAAAGAAAGAAAGCAAACAACACTCTTAACATCCAAATTGTAGTTATATAACAAACTCCTCCCACATTTTCAATAGAATGATGAATATTTATCTATTAAAAGCAAATAAATAAAAAATATGCAATTACAAAATAAATCAATTATTTGATCTCATCAGTTTCCTATCTTCATTGTCCTTCTTAATATTTTTATTCTTCCTTTTTTCGACGAAATATCATAAACGTCAATACATTTTTAAGCATCCTCTAGTATAAGTTAATGAGGATAAATAATGGATTTCATTTCAGATATATATAAGAAAATCAGAAAACTGAATCACCATGCCCTGGGTAACATTAATAATTATATGAGAGCATAAAAATATATGATATTGTTGAATAACTATTGAATTGCAAGTTGATTCTAGTATTTAAGATAAGATGAATCGAATTATATGCCATTACGCTTTAAGATAGAAGATCTAAGATAGTAAATAAATTAGAAATATATCCAGTGCGCTTAAAGACTATGGGCGGTATTCTTTTAATTCTTTATCTGTATGTTTTAATTCTCAAATCACGTGCTGCGCCATTTTAATGTTGAAATGAAATGCGTATTTTACGTGAGAAATACGAAAGTGAAGTTTGAACCAAGTGCAATTAGATGACACGAATTTTTACTTCAGTCCTTTGGGGACGTTCATGTGGATAATAAGCAAAATATGTGCAAGCTTACTAACAAAAACATGGATTAAATGACCTTCAAAATTTGAAGTTTAAAATTACTTTGAAAGGCGCCATTTTCTTTCGTATCGTCGAAGCGAAATGGCCAAATCTGCCACTACCTTCCAGCAAACACTCGGAAATTATTTTCGTTATTATTACCACTATGCTCAGTATCGTGGCTCAGTATATTCGCAAACATTTAAATTAATATCATTATTCATTTTTATATGATTTGATTGTGACTATCTTTTTTTAAATTTAAATATAAAAAAATTTGAATGGAAAAAGTGGTAAACAGACAACTTATAAGAACAGTTCTTCTTTATACAAACATACTGAAGAAAAACAAATTTCGAAATTATTTCTAATAGGAATTACATTTATCATCTTCACTCTAATCTTTTATTTTAATCATATTATACAATATCCAGAGAGCTTTCGTTTGAATCACAATCTGTACGTATGTAGAGAAGTCTAACTTGGATTAGAAATTCTGAATTTTTAGAGACAGAAGCACCTGGTGCAGGAAATATGAATTAAATAAACGCTTCAACTTCTCTGCTGCGAACGGATAATTCTGCATTTATAAAAATTTTATAAACATCTTCCTTACATATAATCAACATTTTAAAATTTTATTTGAATATTTTATTTATTATCTGACCGAGAGTGAAACAGAAAAATAATTTAGAAGCCTCGAAGGCAGTTTTACATAATAAAAGTAATTGAAAACCGAAGAGTTGTTTTTTGGGAGAAATTCTTATTATCAAATAAAGTAAGAAAAAACATATAAGTAGCTACAGTATTTCTTATGTACTTTCTCTTAAAGAATAAATTTTCATCAAATTTCCACATATCATTCCTGTAATTCCTTTCGAAATATTTTGATGTATTTGTTCCAAAACAATTGCATGAAAGAATAAAAATATATGATATTGTAGAGTAACTACTGAATTGCAAGTTCATACTAATGTTTTTCATAAATTCAGATGAATTCTATGTCATTACACTTGAACTTAATCTTTACTGCTCCATAAAACGATTCTGTTTTTTATTTTATTTATTTATTCATTTTATATATTTCGAATATGAACCAATTCTTTTTCTACGGTTTTCGCTAAAATTATGAATAACTTATCATAAAGGATATTTAAAAATCTAATATCTCCATATTAATAATTTTTTATTAGTTTTGTTAGATGTATTACCATCGAGTTGAACTAGATATTACTTACTTACCTCAAAATATTTTTATGAAGCTTGTCAGTTGTCGTTTTTAATGAAATACCAAGCAGAAAACTGACTAAACAAAGTTTTCTTGGAATTCGAATTGTTCAAAAAATGCTGCAAAAAAAAATAAACCTTTTTCTGTAAAATTAAGTATTTACAAACTACTGACAGATTGTCTTCATCACCGAGTTAATTCATATAATTAAAATATCATTTAATATAATGAACAAAGTGAAAATATATATAGATTACGATTATTTTGAGTGGGAACGAAAATGAAAGATTTCTTCAACTTTTCAGGTATTTTCCATTATTTTTTTCGAAGCTTATTTTCATTTTTAAAAAAGCTTTTTTAAATTTTTTAACAAATCTGATAAAGCCAGAAGTTTATTTTTGTAAAATAATGCCACCAAACACGTAAATGTGAGCAGAATTATCCCCGTAAATTTCGTTTCCCATGACTCTATTCTTTTGTAGATGAACTTCGACCCCCCCAGAAGATTAAGAACTAACAAAATTACTTGTGTGATTGGACAAAACATCCATTATGTTCTTTTTTGCTGTTCAGTGTTTCCGTTTCAATTCTCCAGTAATTTCGACACTATTTAATTAAAATATTTTATGACAAGATGTGCTGCTACGTTAAAAAACAAAAGAGAAGAAAAAATTATACAACAACGTAATTAATATGATTTAAAGGGGAATTCTATGCATTTTCAGATGATGTAAAATTGATTACCTCTAAAATATGCTTGTGACGAATTTCGTAGTTCTGGTTCCAACTGTCGACAGCCAATAAACACACATTTTACTCTATATAATAGTTTTAGATTTTATCCAACTAGTCTTACATTACTTTTTTCTTTTCACCACTATGCTTAGTAGACTCCAAGCACTTAAATAAACCATCACGAAAGACTCATAAGGTGCGGCGATTGAATAATGATTCCATTTAAATAGAAAAGTTTTGAATGAAAAAAGTGGTAGTGTATAAGTGTAAAGAAATAATTTTGTTTATAAAAAAATTCTAAAGAGAAACATAGAAGTTTCGAATTTATTTACCATGAGAATTCAATAAATTATTTCCCTTTACTCATTTTAAGATATTCATGCAGTATTACTTTAAATCACAATTTCTATATATCAAACGAAGAATAACTTAAATGAGAAATCCAGTTATTTGAGTGACTGCAGCACCAAAATTCAATTAAGAAGAAAAAGTAAACACTTATACTTGTCTGTTGTAAACGGAAAACAATGGTACCTCGCATAACGAGCACCTCTCATAAGCAGTAATTCACATAAGGAGCAAAATATAGTGGTAAAAATGTCTCGCTTAACGAGCGACTTTTCACATAACGAGTGCAGAGGAGAGAGGAAGCCGGGAGTTTTCGCTTGCTACCATATGTGTCCTTGAGTTAGCACTCATTTCGCTAGTATCTTAGTGTCGCTCATGATCACAAACTATTTGTGATATTTTTTGTGGAAAGTTTAATAAAATAATCTTTTCAAAAGTGACTCGAAGAAAAAATTGCATGAAGACAGTCATAAGAAAAGAAAAATAACCGTAGAAATGAAGCGTAATGAAGCGTAAGTTCATTGAAAAGCGACATCCAGGTGTGAGCGTGACTGATCTACCACGCACACGCACATACAATTGGTCTGCATCAACGATTTGCACTATCCTTAAGAACAAGGATATGAATGAGGAGATAGATGCTTCAAAGGGAGTGACAAGAATGTTTCCGCAACGGTTACGTAATCTCAACAATGTTCAGAAGTTGCGTCTCATATGGATGAACGAAAACCAATTGCAAGGCAACTCTGTCATTGAAACACGTCATTTGCAACAAAATGAAAATCATTTTTGAAGCGCCGGCTTAAACATATATCTCTAGACAGATTTATAGTAAAAAAAAATTTAGAGATCATGAATAATAAACTATTTCGATTTTTTTATTTTTCTGCAAATCGAATTCGCATTCCATGAAGGTTCATTCCGTGGTACAAAAACAGATGAAGATGATTCAGGCTCCTTAACAATGTTATACATACTTTTCTTTGAATAAACGTTATGAGTAAAAATTGTTTGGGCAGATTTTTCGGCATGTAAATCATTATTGTATTTTATATTAATTTATATGGGAAAATGGTTTCGCTTAACGAATGTTTTGTGTTACGAATAAGATTCTGGAACGAGTTATGCTCGTTAAGCGAGGTTCCACTGTACTAGCCATTTTTGGATATCGGGTTGTACACCTGAATTCTTCGAGGACGACTGTTACGGGGACGTGCCAGCTGCTCGTAGCGTTTAGCGTTCGGCCGTCCTCAAAGAGTTAAATATTTTTAGAAAATGTGGAAATGATTTTAACCTAAGAATCACAATAAAAAATATTGATGTGATTTATATTTAATAAACTTATTTAAAAAATTATTAAAATTAGGGGGGGAAATTCCAGGAGTGAAATTATTTTTAAAATCTGAACAGAATTTTTAAAAAATTAAATAACAATGCGCTAATACAATGTTATATATAATTTTCTGTAAATAAGCGTTATACCTAAAATTTTTTAGTATTTCTTTGGCAAAGAACACATTATGCTATTTTTCAATGATTTATATGGAAAAGAAACTGTTTCGCTGTACTAGTAAGCTTCTGGAACAGGTTGTCGGCTAAGCGAGGTTACTCCGTATTCTGAATATTTAAAAAATTTTAAAACTAGATTCGTAAATTTGTTTCTAAACCTGTATGAAACATTTGTTTTTAAATTTACGAATATTTTATTTATCAACAGAAAGGCGATAAACTAGACAATCTAGACGCTTCAAAACTAATAGACCACGGATCCGAAGCAGAAAATGTTTTAGAGAAAAATTTGTTATTATCGAAAAAGTAATAAAACATAAGATAAGTAGATACAATATTTTTTATGTGTTTTCTGTGACAGATTAACATTTCCACCACTTGTCTATATATTGTTCCGTTGATTTGTTTTTAACAATTTTGATACGTCATTTCCAAAACAATTATATAACATCATAAAAATGCACAATATTGCCTAACCACAATAGTTGATATTTTTGTGCAAATTATAATGAAATGAAACCTTCGTCTTTAACTTAGTCTTGATTGCTCTAAACAATTCTTATTAATGCCGTTTTTGCAACTAGAATCCTTTTTTTTACGGCTTTTGCCAACAATATGTATAAAAATATATCTAATTAAGTCTATACTAACCTCTAGCATTGTAACATTAAAAAGTGTAATTATTTATTTCTTATTATAATAATAATTGAGTTGAAATAGATGTTGCTAAATTCCTTTAAAATATTACAGTAAAACCTCGATTAACCGTCGCCGTCCGGATCAGGGTTGTGACGGATTACCAAATACACGGATAACAGAAATATCTTAATACGCATGTAGAGTAATACGATGACAGCAGAATGGCCGAGCAGCAACAGAGAACTCCCTTCGCTCGGTCATTTATGTGCAAAGGAAGTCTTAAGTTTTAATTGCTGGGTTCTTATGGCAGGGAATTTGAGAATTGTTTTATGAAGCCATCCATCTTCCCAATGTGACGGCACTGGCGAATCTCAACATTTTTTATGGGTACCTGGTTGCATTTTTCGTAATGCGAATAAGTTTGCTTTACGAAATTTAGATTTTTATTTCTGCTAGATTTTGCCACAGTGTCCCAAATTTGTGCAGAAAATGTCAAGATTTTGCTCTTATTACCTATTAGCCACCTTCGGCGACCAGCTTGATCGACGGATATAAAATTTCAACTCAATCTTTTGTGCATAATTTTATATTCATGGCTAACTTAACAAAATATTTTTAAACTTCAAAATTGCAATAGACATTTAACCCGAATTCTTTTCGTAGCATTACACCTGTTTTGTTCCTTGTCTACATTAACATAAAGTACACATCTGATTTCATCAATAAATTGGCGCTGCACATTTTACATCCAGCAGCATGCTAATTGGCTTAAAACACGTTGATAAACAGAATTGCAACATAGCAACGATAATCTTTCAGTTTCTGGATTATTTCATTCTAAACTGTCTGTCTTGAGGACTTCCTTTAAAGATTTCACAGAAAAATTTATCAAATAAAAGTAAAATCCAGTAAGATATTTGCTTAGCTTTCAAAAATGGAAGAGAAACACGCATTTAAATATTCGTTTAAACAATGAAAACGGTTTGAAATGAATTGCAACAATGAAAAGTATTTTTCTAAATTATGCCTACAAATAATTTTAAAATTTATTAAAATTAGAGAAAAAATCTTGCGATAATTTAATTGTGTATCATTGAGAAGGTAACTTTTTGCAGTTTCAGGTGGTGTGCAAATAATTTTTTAGCTTTAATATGCTTGGAATTTATTAAAGAAGTACACCGAAATTTCGCTTAATTTGTAATTAATTAAAACTCTATCTAAAATTTCAAAAACGGGCTCTGAGGTGCATATTCCCACAATCCAAAGTATGTTTGTGCCAAATTTCGAAGCCTACGTCCAGCGGTTTGCCCTGTAGAGCGCCAACACACAGAGACGGTCCCAGATACACGGACACAGACACACACGCACATTCTCCTTTATTTTTACTAGATATATGTAGAGAAATTCTTTATTAGTGAAAAATGAAGCAAAATGAAGCTCAAATATGTGGATAATGTATACTACGAAAGAAACTATTGTAGTAATTAAAGAGTCTAATTACGCGAAACTCATGCAAGAAATTGTTCCTTACCTTGCCAATAGGTGGCAACTCATATAATGCCATCTAATGCTTTCTTCCATTCACCGGCGAATCAGTCTGTGAAGCTAATTAATTTTGCCAGGCGACATTCATAGGAAATTAATGAGTCTTCTAAAAATCGTCAAAATGTCCAAGGTCAGAAGCATAGATTATGTGAAGTTAATTGCGGATAACATTGTGACAAACAGCAGCTAGTATATTAGGAACTTAGCTGCGTTCCTTGCAGAAATTCCGATTCTTTCACACGAAACACCTGTTGTCTCAAAAATTGCACGCCAAGCAGCTGTCAAAGAACCTGACTTCCGAATATTCACTAGTCTAATATGGTTTCCTATGCAAGGCTCCTGATTTATAAGTCACAGAAATACACAAGATGGTGCAAAAGACCTGTTTCTCCAGAAATAGTGTGCTAAGGGTTGCCAAAGAACACGAAATGCGACTACTCAGTGGTATTACACTGTTTCGTGTCCCAATGATCCAGACTTCTATGCACAAAACTACACAATCTGATCCAAAGGTTTTCCAAATTTCTAAATTCCTGTGGCCAAAATGTTAAAGTAACTCTGAGACTACGGTGTCTCTTCCAATTAATCGTGGGTTGAATACTACATACATTCACACACAAATTTGTACATTAACATAATTATTTATACTTGTTAATTATATCACTTAATTTATTTATTAACGATATCAATTAATGTAAAAATAATAAATTAATTAATATAGTGTTATATAATCCTTTTAAGAGTATTAATCTCTATTTCTGTGAAAATTGGTCGAAAATTATACCTTTGGGTCTGAATAGGATATACTACTCCTATCAAGTTTTAACTCTGAACCCGCACGATCGTGCAGGTAACGAAGTATTACACCTAACGACCTAAAAAATAAACTTTTAACTCGCATATTTTTCATTTATTTCAACATTAAATTAACAATTGGTAGCTAAGCAATTAAAAATGTATTAATAATTACCTAATTGCGACATATAAATAAATCAAATGTTTACTGCGCATTTTGTTACCAACAGATTGAAGGCTACTATAAATTAAATATGGACGGTCTCCTCAATCTTTTGCGAAAATTAGATACTTCTGATATTCTGTAAACCAGAACAGTCGTTTCTTTCCAATATTTATTACATACAACACTCTGAGTTGTTTCCTAATATAATCCACCCAAAATTTAATAATTAAAAAAATAATAGCCAATGACAAGCGGTGTGCAGTAAAATAAGAGAAATGAAATTTAGTAACAAAAATAACATTAAAAATACAAATGAATGTTCACGCGAATTCAAGCATATAAATAAAATCTTGCTGAAAATTTTGTAAAAGAAATTAATTGCTACATTTATATTTCTAAACATTTAATTTTTTCGAAATAAATACTTGATTGAAATTTAAAATATATCGAAATTTTTTTAAAGAATGCTTAAATCTTTGCATTTAAAGTAATTATTACATTGTTAAATCTGACAGAAAGCATTTTTATTCCGAGATTTAGTTAAGATCGTACTCTTTAAAGATAAGAAAAATTTCTATCTTAAAAATTAAGTAAATTATTAAGTTAATGCAAAGTATTAAAAATAAAAGTAAAATGAGTTGGATCATTGTCTTCCTTCATTAAAGAAAAAAAAAATTACATCATATTTGATGACAGAAAATGAAACGGTTCTGCCTCAATTATTGAAAAGGATTGAGCATGGGTATTTTCATTTCCTTCATGAAGAAACAAAAAATATGAAATACAAGAAATTATCATTTCTAATGTTTACATAATACATTCCACATAATTAAAAAATCTGGAACTTCCTGATTCTTATAAAGATGAATAGACATTTTTTTAAACTGTAAAGCTGTTTTGCTGTTACTAGAATATTTAGTTTCGTGGCATTAATTTACTTCAAAGGACGTTTTCTCAATTTTATCATCACGCAAAATTGCAAGTTTAAAATGGTTCAATATCATTGACATTGCATAAAATAATAAAGGTTGGTGCAAGAATAATAAATGTGAAAGATTTTCTTCACGCGTTTTAAAAATTAAAATAAATTCGTGCTTTGATTGAAATGTATATCATTAATTCTCTGCAATTTACGAATCTATTATGTTGCGGTTAAATCACTAATGTCTAAAGTACACAAATATACTTTCAACGTTTTTCCTATCTTAATTATCCTTGAAAAATTATCATTAGCTTCTTATTCATTTTGGAAATTACGACTGCAAGTCAGCCTGCATTTTTTAAAGTTACATTTATTAAGTGAATGAAATATATTAAATAATATTAATTTCAAACAATTTTGATTCAGTTTTCTAAGATATTAAATATATTAAGAAATATATTCAGTAACGTCAATGTCTACGGCTGCTAATATTTAATTCTTTTTATCGGCATGTTTTAACTAAACTAGCATTTTGCCGAATGAAAAAAATGCCGCGCCATTTTAATGATGTATCGAAGTGTATATTTGCATGAGGAAAAAGAAAGAGCCGACAATGTGGAGTTTGGTGAAACGGAACGTTATTTGATTTCATTAGGGACGTTCGTGTAGACAATGAACAGAACAACTGGAAGGCTGCTGAAAGAAAACTTGTGAAATATCAGAAGTTGAAGTTTAAAATTGCTTTGTTAAGGGAATCATGAGTATCCACTTATACATAAGAGAATGCAATGAAAGTGACCCAAATCAGTATTCTGACGAATAAGTTGGTGGATAGTATTAAAAAAAACTTGAACATTAAAGGCATTAGGTTTTGTATTCGCCAATACAACGGTTTCCACTGCTCATTACTTTCGTTTAATCACCCTTACAGTATTTGCGTCTTTTTACCACTATGCTCGGTAGATTCCAAACACTTAAATAAACAAGTAAGTACTCATCAAACGCAATGGTTAATGTAAAAATAATTCTATTTAAATATAAAAAATGAAAATGAAAAAAGTGGTAGATTATTATTTTTAGTAACACATTTTGTATATTAAATATATATACTGAAGAGAACAGAGAAGATTCGAATTAACTTTACCATACGAAATTCCTCCATCATTTTCGCTAAATTATTTCATTCAATTCATCTTATCCGATGTTCATACTGTATTACTTTGAATCCCAATTTGTGCATATCAAAAGAGATACAAATTAAAAGAGAAACCCCGTTATTTGAGTTAATACTTAGACTTGTCAGCTGTAAACAGTGTATTCTGAATATTTAAAATTTTTTAATCAATTGTCGTTAAATATATCATACCGTTTTTTAATTTACGAATATTTTATTTATCGTCAGAGAGACGATAAAATAGGAAGGCAATCTAGACGCTTCAAAATTAATTTTTACGATATTCATTAAGTACGTGGAATCCGAAGTGATTGGTGAGGCTATTTTAAGGATCAAATAAAGTAATAACATTTTAACAATATGTATGAAAACAAATTAAAGTATATACCAACCTCTTAAAGCATGACATCACAAAATGTTATTATTTTTCTCATTATATAATATATAACGTTATATTAATTTGAAGTAGATGGTACTAAATTCTTTCAAAATATTACAGTTAAACTTCGATTAACAGTCAAAGTCCGGAACAGGGCTGTGACGGATAACAGAAGTATATTAATGCATATACACAGTAACGTAATTTCTATGTTGGTCCTTACGAAAATGAAAATTATATCCTTTAAAAGTCAATAATACATTCATATTGTATTTAATCTTACAGAAGAACCTGCATAAACTTCAATATTAAATTAGTAATGACAGAAATGTTTTGTAATATTATACGCATACGTTACTTTCATTTAAAATAATCTGTCATCTACTTATGAGTCTTTGAGGTTCGATATTTGATTTTGGACGCTGATGAATAGCAGGACCTGAAAGTTGAACGAAAGACAGTTATTCGAATTTTACTGTATAATGAACCATCTACATTGACGTTTTCATGTAATACAAATACATAATATTGACTAAACAATGCTTCCTACTCTCAGTCGCCAGTTGTGGAAAAAGTTAAGGAATTTTTAGAAAAATAAATATACATCCATTTAAGAGGATATCTTCCTCCCCTATCTATTTTATTATAAATAAAATTTTAATTAATGACTTGCATTAGAAGGTTCATTAAATACCAGTGCCTGAGCACTTCTCAGTATGAGCTGCAATGAAACATAAAAGAAAGAACAATAAAAGATATCAGACTGAGATTTAGATACTGTCCTTCACAGTGATTGCTAACTGGCGAGCTAATTTTTAAACGTTATTGAGTCAGGTAATATAGAGATTGATTGTAAAGGTAGAATCCTTCAAAATGTTAGCTTCATTATGACGGCTTAATTGCTGAGGTCAGTTTGATGGTGGAATAGAAGTATGCGTACTGCGTATCCACAGTTACTAGGAGTATTGTGAAAAGTAGATCTCGCGTTCAAGAAAGAAAAAATTTTCTTTTCATCGCAGTCTTTGTATGTTAACACATTTTTGCCATACATTTTGAAGACAAAGTTATATAAGGATTGAATGCAAAGATGGAAACAATCAAGGTGTTAACGCTATTACGGCGGTTTCAGTAGTAGGCCCATTTGTTAGTGGAATAGAGGTATGCGTGTCTACTATTACTAGTGATTTTGTGAACAGTGGACTTCGCGTTAAAAACAACCCAGATAAAAATCCAACATATTTTCTTTATTTCAGTTCCAATAGGTTGATCCATTGTTGTCATTCATTTTGAAGACAATATTTTTGTAAGTGGCAAAATTTGTCTCCCCAGGGGATCTTTAATTGCTCCCATATAAACACTACTTTACAAAGTTATATTTACATTCTTAAACCAAAAAAAATACAATATTGCACACTAAATATTATGCACAAATTTCATTCTCTGTGTTTATAATTGAGATTGAGCAGAAGTACCTATCACTTGTACTCATGCACAGAAACCGATCTTGATCTGCATTTGCAAAACAAACCAACTTATTAAGAAATTAAACAAAACTGTTCTAGAAAAAATTCGTAGAAAATATTACGCTCGAGAGTGGAGGTAGTCTTTAAATTTTTAAACAAGTATCGTTGAGCAAGAAACGTTGAAACAACATACTTTCAAGAAAAGAGAAAAACAAGATGATATGGAAATAAACAGGAAAAAGTAACTCTGAACATGAAACTATGATCTTATCTCTCTTTTTTTGCGAATAATTTATGGACGTCTTTTCTGTTTTGTTTATTTGCATTAAAGTTGGAATTTCGCCATAACCACCAACTTCCGGTGGTAATGTTAAGTCAATGGGAATCTTCAAAATTTAAACATTCTGTTTGAAGACACTAATAAATGTTCAAAGTAGAGTTTTCTAATGTTATGTCAATTGATGTAGCTTGAATTGGATTCACTATTCAATTCCCTGTTTACTTAAAATAGGAGCCTCATTTTCTGAAAAGGCAGTCATGTTTGCTCATTATAGCTCTTTTTAGCGACTTCTAAGGCTTGTTTGGCTGTTAAATTTTAACCATACAATTTAGAAAATTACTGATGGTTAAATTGTTATTCAAACGATTTAGATAATTACAAGAGTTCCATTTTGAGTTTAGTTGTTTTAAGTGTTTTTAACCTATTTATATACAGAATTCAACGCTTTGTGTGCTGAACAAAGAACCGATTAAAATTTGGCACTAGATACAGTATTCAAATGGATTTGGTGGTTGCTTAAATCTGAGGGTAACTGGAAAACGGTCTGTGAATACAAAACTGAAAAAACACAGAAAACATTTATCAATATTAAAAATGACAAAATTCGGCTTTTGTCAGTATTAACAAAATTAAATTATATGCATCGGCTTCAACAAAATGATTGAAATGCCTTAATGATACCCAAATTGTCTATGACGCGTCAACACATTGAAATAGCCGGCAACTTGAAACAGAGTGGAAAAATACAAATTCTTGCATATACATCGCTGTTCATGACATCAAGTAACCTTCATGTCAAATTCGAAGAAAATCGAACTATAAATTTGGTCATGATTACGTAACAAGCAAATTTACAGACAGACTTAATGCCGGACGGTCGATTTGATATAAACCTCGCCTCTCTCTGTGAATAGTGTTTAAAGAAACTCTGACTTTAAATTTTTGGGTTCTTATGATGCAGAATTTAATTTAAGAATATTTTTGAGAGTTGTTTCATGAAGTCATCGATCCTTTCACGCGATGATCTTGGCGAAACTCGGCATTTCTTAAGTGTACCAGGTTACTTTCGGCATAATGCGGATAAGTTTGTCTTGCAGAATTTGGATTTTTATTTCTGTTAGATTTTGCCACTATACCCGAAATTTGTGGCGAAAATGTTAGGATTCTGGTATTATTAACTTGTTTGTAGAGAAATACTTTATTATTGAAAGACAGGGACTTAGACGCCCAATGAGTGAATCCTACGCAGATGTGATGTCCATTAAGTTTAATTGCTGCCTTTAATTTTATTTCTGAATCTTAATTAGTAGTATAGGAGCAACGGCAGATATTTCATATCTTTGCCCCACCTGACATTTTCATCAAAGAAACACAGTGGCTTAAGTTATCTACTTAGATAGATTTTTCTAAGCATTATAGCGTGTGCTTCACCGGTATTGATAAATAAAAGCCAGAGGGCGCACATTAATTCTATATCATTAAATCAACGTTGCAACTTGCAGATTGAAAAATGATTTTATCTAAATATTCTTAGATTACGACTGTTTGAAAAGAGACTGGGAATAAAAAAAAAATTTAAAATTTTCAGATATTTTCCATTTTTTTGCGAAGCCTATTTTCAATTACAAAACAAAAAGAAAAAAGAATCCTTTCAATTTATGTCGACAAATGTTTTCAAGCCATAAATTAGTTTTTGTACACCGTTCTCGCCAAACACATAAAAATGTGTAGTATCATTCCTCTAAATTTCGAACTAAATATCATTGGTGTTGGGAAAATGAAATTCGACGATTAAAATATAAAGAGATTTACAAGTGCGGTTGGACATAACATTCTTTTCTCTTGTTCAGTAAATTCGCGTAAACCGTCAAATAATTTCGACACAATTCAATGAATATATTTTGTGAGTATATTCTATTTAAATATTGTAATGAATTTTACTTTCTTTCCTTATGGATAATTTTTTTTGTAAAATATTTAATTTAAATTTTATATAAAGTTTAAATATTTTAAATAAAATATTTAAAAATCCTTGAATATGTTAAGTAAATAAGGAAATATTTACGGTAAACTCAAATATTGGTTGTTTATATTTATTTCTTTATATCGGTATGTTTTAATTCAATTAATATGCTACTGGGTTTAAAATGTCCTTCGCCATTTTAATGCTGGAATCCAATGCATATTCCTCGTGAGAAATGAGGAAATGAAGATGGTACCAAACAAAGTGCCTTTAGATGTTACATTACCATATTTTAAGTACTCAGAAAAAATTATTTTTAAAGCAATATTCGACACAAAGTAAAAAAAATGTATTTGATTTTGTACCATCGAAGCGAACGGGTCCCATCTTACAACAACCATACTAAATTTTTTTCTTCCTTTGCTACCACTATGCTTGGTCTATTTCCAAGCGTTTAAATATAACACCTTCTGATGAGTCCCCCGACAGTTTTCGAAGAATACGTAAATAGAAATAGAGACTATTTTATTTAAAAAGCTGGTAAATATTTATTTCACAAGAATAAATTCATTTATATTTTTAAAAAAATTTAAACCGGAACAAAAGAAGTTTCGTATTTATTTGTCATATGAATATAATAACAAAAAGAGCCAAGAGTTTACTGAGAGCATGTCATTGCCTGATTGTTAATGTGTCTGTATCTGTTTCTTCCTCCCCTTTCACAATTCAAACACCTTAAGTTTTTTCGATGTTTAATGCCCTTTATAAATCAAGAGGCAATTCAATAAAAGTTTTTACTATCATTGCGGCTGTTCTTAACAGATAATTCATTATAAATGTTAATATAAAAAGATTGACTTTGCCCACATTACTGAAGTAATATAGAAAATATATAGTGGAAAAAGAATTACTGCCATAATAAGACAATATAATTATAAGAGGCTAATTCACAAAATAAATTACTTTCCTTGCCAAAAGGTGACAGGACATGTATTGCCATCTCATTTTTTTCTCTCTGTGGTCTATAACAGTGTTTTGGCAAATTTGTTTCATTTCCGACCCTCTCACTTTTTGTAAAATTTTCTTGCGACTCCCAGAGGGGTCGTAACCACGGTTTTTGAAGAAGTGCCTTAATTCTTTTCTATTTTCAAATAAAATTGTTTGAATTTAGCGACCCACAGAAATTTTCTCGCGACCCCGAAGCACTGGTGTATAGGTCTGTGATTAAGTTGATGAATTTGTGCTATTATTTGAACAGCTTTTTCTGAACCGAACCCAAACGAAATTTAGCCCGGATCTACAATTATTGTTAATAGAATTCATACTAATTTTTAATTATCTAAGGCAAAGCGTTTTAGAGTTATCGCATTCACAAGTATGTGATTATATAGACAGACAGACAGTCAACGGGTTTGCGGATTTGGTCCAAAATTTGATTCAGCCTTACATTCTGTATGATGAAACTGTCTACTAAATTTTATCGATCTAGTTATTTAAGTTTAATCAAGTACACATGGATATTGATAGACAAACACACTTCGCGTAGACGGAATTTCTTCGAAATACAAATTATGTGTAAAGATCACATACCAAATTTCATCCCTCTAGTTCTAACCGTTTTTGAGTTATCGTGCTCACAGATAGACAGACTGACATAATTCTAATACTGTTTTTTTCGGACTCGGGAAGGTCTTAAATGTGGAGATTAATCAAAATCTCGAGTTCGAATTTTTTTACGATTAAAATGCTGTCTCTTTGTATATTTCGTGTACGAGAAAGCAATAAACAACCTCTCACGAAAAGAAGTATTAGATGTCATATTATTTCATCTGATCATAAATCCGTTGTCTACAGTTTTGCTTTAAGTAAAGAATTCCTCTTTTGTTAAATGTTAAAAGTTTTGCCTATTTTTAGACCTTTTAAAGTCTCGAAGATGAACATTGCAAACTAAGAGAATGCATTGTGCCTCTTGTAAAGATAAATCGAATCTTTTTTCAACCAAATCCGATTTATCTTCCAGAATAATTCATTTAATATAATGATCTCCCGCAAGTGTATTTATCTTTCAAACATCACAAGAAGGAATAAAAGGAAAATTACAATTTTTAAATTACATGTAAAAAGAAATTTATATTTTAATCTTTTCATAAATGCATTGCAAGATATTTTCACAGTGACCTTTTCACATTTACTTATCTCATTAATATTAGGATGTATCAAAAGTATTTTCGTTTTTGGAATCACATCTTTATTCCAATATTACAACATGATATAAACATGTCACAAATCAAAATATAAACCACCATTTTCGATAGTTTCCTTCCATCAATTTACAAGTTGAATAATACCATTTCGATACCATTCTTTGGATTTGAAGCAAAAAAGTATAAACAAAATCCCGTTCTTGCTCATAAATATTAGAAAAGCGTCTTCTCCGGGAAAATGATGCCATAGATCGAGACATGTGACAGTCAGAAGGAGCAAGGTCTGGACTATATGCGGGGTAAGCAAAAGTTCGATTCCGTCAAGCTTCTCTATTTTTTCTCTAGTGATACAGGATGTGTGTGGTCTCCCGTTGTCTTGCTGGACCAAAGCAGGGTATTTTCTTCTCAAAGAAGAATACATCTTTTCCATCTGTTCTCAGTAAATTTCGGAATTGACTAACCGATCCTGTGGAATGATTTCGAAATGTACCACTTGTTCAAAATTCCACCAGGCACAGATCATTAACTTCTTTTCAAACTGTCCTTGTTCTGCAGCAGATTCGGCAGATTGGCCCACATCTAGCAATTGCTTTCGATTATCTGGGTTTCGTATATGAACCCATATCTCATCACATGCCACTATGCATTTTGAAAAACCGCAAATCCTGTGGGTTTTCCAGAAGAGTTTTGAAAATTTCTACTAGTTGATTCGCTTGCTATGGAGTTAGTTTACGAGTAACATCTCTAGAGTTCTTGTAAGTTTTCTAAAGCTTATGCAAGGCTCGGCATATAGTGTCCTTGGTAGGTCCTCACTCCTCTGAAAGTTTGCGGGTGCTGGTGGTCGGATTCATCTTATCTTTTTTTTCAAATCTTGAAGACTAACAAATTAATGTCTCCCACTTCTGGGCTTAATTTGAAATTACATTCTCCTTCCTTAAAAAGCTTATACCAATTTTCAGCTGTGTGATTACTGATCTTATCGTCTCCTTCAACTTCTCGAATCTTACGAACTGCTACAGTAGCGCTATAACCTAATTTAAAATTAAGTCTTAAGATGGATAAAATTTCAATATTTGTATCAGTCATAATATAACATAGAAGTAAATAAAACATATCAGTATTATTATAGAATATAGAGGAGGTTATACTATTTAACTTAACAATTTGCATTCATCAATATTTATAAAACAAGGACCAGCAAGGCTTTGTCATATAAACTTTCAAGAAAAGAAAATACGTTTGATACATCCTAATATTTTGGAATCATTATTCGTAAAACTTTAAATTTAAAATGCTGTTTAGAAACTACTGATATTTTTGGTTATTTTATTTTTATTAATACATATTTCTATGTATAAATATTAAAAAGAAAAGAGTATATTTTTTGCTCTTGAAATGGTCTAACATTTTTAAAAATGACAAAAATATTAAGTTTATTGCAAAAAGACTTGCAAAACAGTTAGCAATATCACCAATTTTTGTGTTGCTTTCTGACTATAAAAATTCTATTATACATCTCTGATAATAAGATATTACATCTGAGGTATATACTATTGTTCAAACTTTCGTCACACTAAGCACATGAATTTTTTTTAAAGAACGATCAGTACAATATTTTACAAAATATATGTAAATAAATTAATAATTAATTTTTTATTGTTTTTTCCGAATGCTATTTACACATTCAAGTTAATTTCATATATGTGTTAAGATCAATGTGGGTAATAATTCATTATGCATAACCGGTGATTATGCATAATAACCAAATAAGCCAGTTAAAGTGAATAATTTATGAGGGTTCATCACGTTAACAGGTTATTATGAATAAATATCAATGGAATTTGATTAATGCGATTAATTACATGGACATGTGATCTCATTGATCAAAATTCAATGGTAAATGTGATTAATTTATCCCTTCCGGAAAAATGACGAGTGTAGCTCGTCACTGGTTTTCATGCTGTACTTGTAAATAATAAGTTTTACTTTCTTCTGCTTGCAGTCCACGGATGTTGGGGATATTCCTCAACAAAAGATGAATAGATTTTGATTCTGTTTTTTAATCAGCTGAATTGCATATATATTTAAATTTCCTAATTAGATGACATATTTTTATTTTAGACATTTATTGCCATTTCCATCCTTATAAGAACGAGAAAGATACCTGAGGCATCTTTTCTAAATGATTTCTATACTTGAAGTTAATTAACTTAAGTTACTTTAACTTAAATACCAAAATATAAATATCAAAAATTCTGTAATTCGATGCACGATTCGTCACGACACGTCATTTAAATAAAATGGATTTAAAATTTTTTAACAACCCATTCTTGGCTGCTATCTTGATTTCAACGCCTCAACAACACCTTGTTCCTGACATGTGCTCCTTCATTTGTGAGAAAAAGTAATCCATTCAATCAAAATCAGCACTAAAAATGTATACCAGGAAATCTCCCACTTCAAACTGTACGTCATATCTTCTGTTTGACAGAAGTTTATGATTGAGGCATTTAGTGATATGTTCTTTGATCATTAGATGTTCACCATAAACTTCAAAAATTCAACGGTGAATTTCAGTTGGAGAAACGTTTTCAGCCGATAAGAACCGTACCGCCTCGCATTTCAGCTTGATATAAATTTTCAAAGATTTTCGACATTTCAATTAATATAACTGGTATAAAAATCAATGACCAAAAAATTGCACTGAAAAGCTAGCGCCATCTGCTGCCTCTCTGAGACGATAAAAAATATTTCTAGAATGATTTGCTTTGGACTAAAAGCTTTCTGAAATCATTATGTGAATTCCAAAACGTTTCACTGAAGAAGTAGCGCCATCTGCTGCCTCTCTGAGAAGATAAAAAATCTTTCTAGAATTATTTGCTTTGGAGTAAATGCTTCCTGAAACTTTTATTTGTTAAAGAATCTACACTGTAAAAAAAATTACTGTAAATTTACAGTAAAAAGTACTGGCAATCAGGTTGCCAGTTCCTTTTTACTGTAAAATTCAATTTTTACCGTAAAATTTTACAGTAGAAAAAAATTAAAGTGTATTGTAAATTTTACAGTAACATTAACCGATTTACAGTAAATTTTATCACAAATTCTAAGGTAATATGTATTGCTATTTTTACAGGAACTTTTACTACAATTATAGGTTTCTACTGCATAGCATACAGCGTTTTTAAGTGTAAATTTTACATTAATATATATTTAACCTCAGTCTACTTTACAGTAACATTTACTGAAATCCAGTAAATTTTACAGTAACATTTTACTGAAATCCAGTAAATATTACAGTAACATTTTACTGAAATCCAGTAAATATTACAGTAACATTTTACTGAAATCCAGTATATATTACAGTAACATTTACTGAAACAGGGTGGCTGCAGAAACTGCGAAAAAAATTTCCCTGACTAAACTTACAACATTTCCCGGATTTACGGCTACTAATTATATTAGTTTTCTGTATTTCTCCCTTCTCAGAATCACTGTATGTGTACAATATATATTATTAAACACGTTTACCAATTATTTAATATGAAAAAAATCAAATGTTTTTATGAAATTTAATTTTTAAAAAATGGAATGGACTTCCTAAAAAAATCTATTAAAACGGTATATTACATTTCTTATATGCAATAAATACTGGAAATTTCAACAAAATACTTTGCTTCTAAAACTGCTAAAGAATTCTAAGAAACATTAAAACTACTCTTTGCAACACAAGTTAAATTATATTAACAGTACATGTTATAGTGATCTTTGCTCAAAACTTCAAAACAGTTCAATAACTAATTAGTGCTCTTTGCATGGGTACCAGAATAACATGTTGCAGCATAAATATAAAAATAGTATAATTATACGCACCCAAATAAGAGATAATTATAAATTTGAATTGAAAAGAAAAATAAATAAATACGAAATACGTACCCAATATATACTTTAGCCAAAATTTAAACAAGAGTAACTGCCAAAATATTACTTCAAATCTTTATTCTTTAACAAATCATAGATTAATTGCTCCAATCAAAAACTTATGCTTTTATAAATGAATATAAGTTTTTTAAATTCCATTTACTGTTACAAATAATGCTAGATATAAGATACTAATTTATAGATAATAACTCAAGAAACAAATTATTAATTTCCCCGAGTTTTCCAGATCGATAAAATTCCCTGACTTCCCTCACAATAAATTTTATAGTAATATGTAGTTTTTAAAAGAGCTTTAGGTTGGGATATTTTTAGCAACAAAATAACAAATCAAAATGTAAAACAAAAAACATTTTATTTTTCTATTTACAAATAGTAATATGACAAAATTAGCAATAGTACAAAACAAAGCAAATTAAAAAAAAAACAATGACACAGGTACAAAATACCGTGATAGTTAAAGAAGATATAGTTAAAATATACAATGATACAGTCATAAAAATGTATATTCAAGACACAAAAATTGTAAAACTACATCACAATTTGCAGTCTAAATATAATAATAGCAGCACAAGTAAAGAAAAATATAGGAATCTTCAATAAAAAATTAGAAACAATTTTTTAACTGTGATAACTATAAATTTTAATAATTATTTGTATTTTCTTATTTAAAATGTCTGTTACCAAAGGATCTTGCAAAACACCAATCACTTTACCAGGTGGAGATTTTTTTTCAAAAAGCTTTTATTTTATTCTGATTATGCTATCAAGTGAGTATATTAACCCAAATTCAAACTAAAGCTTAAATTTTATACTGCAACACTAAAGAATTGAATATCCATAAAAATGGACAAACATTTTAAATATTATTAAACTTTAAGAAACTGTCAATTTGGCAACATTTTTTTTCCACCTAGATGCAATTTTCAGTTTATTAAAAATTGTTATTTTACATGTAAAAGGATATTTTATACGAAAAATCAGTTTGAAAACATTCTTTTTGGAAAGAAATTCATGGACTGTTTGACTAATGGTAGAAATTTTTAAATATAATTTTATTATTTATTTTTAATATTAAAATAACACACACAAAAAAAGAGATTTTTTAATATCCCATTTTTAAACTTCTGTGGTTATTAAGAAACAAAATTATTGTTATCGTTCTTTGTAATTCCCTTTACCATTTTGTTTATCATTTTATACTGAAGGAAAAGTTGAAAAAGATATTTTAATACATTTTAGATTAGTTCTATTTGAAATTATAGGACCACTGCTACCACTGTACATTACATTTTACACAGTATTACATCAAAACATTTTCAATAGAGGCCTTCTTCCCTTTAGTCTGGGTTGTTTCAGATCCTCGGCTCGAATTAATGCTCACAAACCACCTAGAAATATAATAATGCACAATTTATTAAATTATTTTATCTCTGCAGCAGTTGAGGAATCCAGAAAATTACACAGAAATCAAGCAAACATATTGTGGGTGTACTGTCAAAAGAGACCAAGTCACTTTGTATTACTGTAGGTAAAATACATTTTAAAGTTCGGTCATGGGTAAAATCTATATTTTATTCCCATTTTAACATTAAAAGGCTACAATTAGCTTTGTATATTGACTTGGGCTATTTTTTCCCAAAATGTGATAGAATATCAGCACTTGAATACAATGCTGAAATACTAAAAGGCAGAAAAAGAAACAATCCCAGGAATTAATTTAAAAATATATATGAAAAACTTGCTTTGCTCAATTCTTAAAACTGTAATAAAATTGAGCATTGCAAGAAATTATCAAAGCAACACTTAATTGGCAGATAGAATATGCTTCACTTTTGGAATATTTTATAATAAATTGAAAAAATAACTAGAGCTTAAAATAGTGACTTTTCCCCATTAATATGCGCGAAAATGTTACACACATACTTCAAAGTCAAAAGTAATAGAAAGTCACTAATGCTTTTAAATCAGCAAAGTAATTTTAGCATTATATTTACTAATAAATTTTTAATAATTATACAATTACAAATTGCAAACAAACATATTATACTTCTTGAAATAATTTAATTAAAAATGTAATAATTTTAAAAATCTTTAATGATTGATAATCATTCAATTATTTAGTTTCGAGAGAAAAAAAACTGATCAACCTTTGAGTACATCATTTTTTGCAATTGGCTGACTTCTTATATGCGTTATGTGATGCTTTTGGTACAAAAACTGGGGTTATCCAGTTTCAAATCTTTAATTATAATCTGTAGTATATCTTTAATTAATATTTAACACCTGTCTAATAAATTAAGCTTAAGAAATTTTTAAAAGAGTGATACATGTTAAGCCTATCCCTATGACCACTTTACCCCATCTTACTTAAATTACTATAAAATAATATCTGTAATTAATTCAGCTTATCTGTTAATGAGGAAGTATTCTTAAGATCTGTATGAAGCTTTCTGCAGAGTCAATTTAATGCAAACTTAATTAAACAAAATGTAGGAGAAAAGTTAAATTAGGTATTCCAACTTGAAACTGCTACATAAACAAACAAAATGGGTGTTTTCTCCTACTAAAGTGTTGCAATTAATATAATTTTAAATGTTAAACTTAGTTCTTAACTATTCAAAGCTAAAATAAAAAAATTACATTCATACCAATATTCATTACAAAGTTATAGAATTTTATTTGATGTACGACCACTTCACCCCACCTGACCTTAAACTTAGCAATATGTATTTAGAGGTGTAGCTAGATTTAGTAAAACAAAGAGGTATAACACAAAATGTATTCTTGTTCCATTTTTAAAATTACATACAATTCAAAAAATTTTACAGAAAATATAACTTACCACAAACTATTATACAGGAGTTACAGGCAAGTCCATTTTAAATGCCTCAGCACGAGTAGTAGAACTCTAAAATAAATTATAAGTACAGTCTTTATTTTTATGTTAAAAATATTGTTTGATGACTGAAAAAGAATTGAGTTCTTAGAAAGTAAAATGTTTTTTACTTTTACAAAATGCTCAACGAATAAAAAGAAATCATTTGCTACAACACCTTCAAAAAGGTCATGTCCTAGGCATGGAGAGAAAACATGAAAATACTTCAAATCATTAAAAATGCTTTTGCATTTTATACCATCAACAATAACATTATCACGTTTATGATCCACAATTAAGTGATAACTTTCAGGTGTTCTGAAATCACCCATGCAATATGGTTTTTGTATGAACATATTCTTTGTTATGTCACAATATCTACAGAAATTTTCTACTATAAAATTTTCAGAAAATCCACCAATAGCATGAGATCCCAAATTATTTCAAATTTGTTTTCATTGCTATATAGAAAAAAATTATCTACATAATCTTTCAGTGTATTTAATGTTATACTACATTTTTCACAAGTAAACATTTTTGAAGTGCTACAGTCTGTAAAATAAACAATAAAAAAATCAAATGGATGTAAGATGGTTACATTTTATGCTTTATTTAAGGCATCATATACACATTAAAGGCATCAACAAAAATTCCTTAATAGGAACTCGCACCTTTCTAAGATAGTTGATAAGTAATTTAAATATATAGATTAAAACAATAAATAATTTTTTAAAAAAGTTTTAGCAATGTAGGGGAAAGTAAAGAAACATGCTAAAATTATTAGCAAAAAATTACAATATTTTTTCTTTCATTTAAATAATCAGCATTAAAAATATGAATATCTTTATGGACCAGTTTGAATAAGAACATATAGGGCAGATGCTCCAGTTTTAGCCACATCGGATTTGTTTTCCCAATAATTAACCAGTAATTTCAAATTAACTAATAAGAAGCATTCCAATACTTTAAACAATCCTTATTTTACTATTTTCACTCTGATTGGTTCATTTTTCTCAAACATGCAACTTGTAAAAAAATTAAATGCATGATCATATATTGTATACTCACAACTGTTAAGGTTTTTGTTAAGGAACAAGGTTTTACAGTTTTTTATCATCAGGCTCTCAGAATTAACTGTTTACTAGGGGGTTACACCCCCTACTCGCTCTGCTCATTAACCCCCAAGAATCACGTTGGATTCTTTTGAGATCACTATGTGATCCCAGCTCACTTTGCTCGCCGTACATTTATGACTGTCTGCTAGTAATAGGAAATTATAATTACATTAATTACTAAAAGTAAATTTAAATTATTTGAAATAGCATAAACTTCTAAAATGTTTTTCAGCAATTACTGATAAACTAAATCATAAAATTTTCTGGTAGCATATATATATATACATATGTGTGTGTGTAAATGTTTGAAAGAAATTTGAATGCTAAAATGTATAATTATTAAATGTTTACAAATATCAATTATTTACATCAATCAGAAATCAGCCATTTAAAATTTCTTTGTACACAAAATTCAATATTTCTTCAAGTTTCATTAGCATTAACTTTATTCCAACGAACTTCTAAATTTCCATTCTTCTCAATGAAAAAGCACAGTTTAACGTGACAAATGGCTTTAAACACGTTCAGCTTCACTATAAAAAATTATAACCCAAACTAATTATTAACTTTTTAAAATTAACAAAATAGCCTTTTTTCAAAAATTTTTAAAATTTCTAAAATTTTTGCTTTTTACACCAAAATTTTAAACATGCTCTTTTTTTGCTGGAATGTTGATCAGATAAGCTTCAGAACATGTATAAAAGAACAGACTCGTACGGCCTTATTCACCATCCATGGTTAAACCATGATCAGCTGTTAAATGATGGTTCTGATATAATAATGCGAAAGGTGACCGAAATGCATTGCCAATGTATACTTTATTGGGTTGCTATACTGGCATGGTATCTCAATTTCTCTGTTGTTGGCGATTTTTAAAATTACCCTCAGCCTTCGAGCCAAACGAGTTTCTCGCCAACTCGCCAGTTAGGGGATACATCTAGCCGATCATTTCGGTCAGCATTCGCTTGTTCGTGTAAATTCCCTTTTAACCGCTGATTAGGATTTAACCATGGATGGTGAATAAGGCCGGTTCTGAAGTCCCACAAATATGTTCCTGTAGCTCTGCAACTTTGCTCCGTACACAAAAATGATTGATACTATTTTGTTCATTCCGATTGGATTCCTCAATAGTTTCATTAGACCTATCTTGACGATTTCAATTTATAATTGAAACTGCCCAAGTTAAACTCATTTTGAAAAATTTTGCTGTCCCAGATTCGAATGTAAACAATCTAAACTCGCGAGCCGTTGCCAAACAGCGATTAAGAAATTCAACCCTTTTCTGTGGCCACGTAAGAGAATTATATATATAGATTCTAAAAGTGATTACCCTTAGGATTTGTGAGGTAGACTTTCTTTTTATTTTGATTTCATATCAAAATTAATTACTTTTAAGATTAAATGGGTGGTGGCCAAAACTGGTACTTTAAATTTACTATATGTGCCAGTTTTGGCCATGCAGGCAGGGCCGGCCTTAAGCCGATTGGACCGATTGCTCCAAATAGGGCCCCGCGCTTAAGGGGCCCCGCGCTAGAGTGCTACAAAGAATGTAATCGAATTTATTCAAATTAAAATCAATTATTGTTTTTAACAAATTATATGAAAAAACGTGTTTTTGTTGCATTACAAAAACATGATTTGTTTTAATAAATCCAAAAATGTTTTGCAAATATAAATTACTAGGGAATGTTCACGATAAAATAAAATAGGATTTTTCAAATGTTCAGACGCGAAATAAGAGTATATACTTCCGTTTGAATATCGTGGACAATATAATAATTAATGGGAATTCAGTTTAAGTTGAATTTCCTAGCATTTTTTTTTCATCGAGAAGACTACTTATAGTAATTTTGATTGTCTGAAATAAAACAATTTAACTCTTTTCTACACAATAATTAAAATAATGATGAAAATGTTGATTTAAGTATGGTTATTATTTTTTTTATTAAACATGCCATTTGATACCATTGCATATTTCTTTCTACTCTACCAGTAAGTCTTTTAAGACGAGTGTTTTATAGAAATTATGAGTAATGTGCTTACTGAAGAAACGCTCATTTTAGTACAATAAATTATTACTATTCTAATTATAACCTTAAACGGGAATAAATAATATTTTTAATTGTGTTTATTAAAATTTTGCAAGTGAAAGCTTAATTAGCTTATCTTAAATTTGTAGTCTTGAACAGCATGCTTTATACGGCAAATATAAATATAGCCAAGAGGTATTTTGAAAGAATAAGTAGGAAAAAAAAGAAGAAGATTTGTAGTTTTATGTCCTGTTGTTTTATAATTTAAAAAAATATCCGATCCTATAAATAAAGAATATTCTGATTGATAGAAAAAGTTTTGTAAATTATTAACCGTTTTGTCTGAAATCAATTGTCAATTGTAGTTTTGTATTTTTTTATAATCAAACTACTGAAACCATTACATATTCTTGAATGATCCGTTATCTCAGTTTCGTAATAATGTTTTGTTGTTTCAGTTTATCATAATATTTGTTGCCCAAAAACTCCTTATATACAGGGCCGAATTATCAAATAGACAATGTTGATTTAAATACGGTACTAACTTTTGGGGTTCCGTGGATTTTTTCCCAAGTATTTTTAGTGTAGCACAGTACTGATTCACCAGTCAAGAATGCTCTAAGACTTTCCCTGCTATCATAAATGCAAGATAAAAAGGAGTGCCCTTGACTCTATAGCAAGGGATTCAGAACCAGGGAAACACATCTTATGGCCCTGAAGGGGGTGGACGAGAAGTCTACGTATTTTGTTTCCTGTGAGTAAGAATGAGACAATATACTAACGGGGGGCTGGAAAGTGAGAAATTTTTGTAGGAAATAGCTAGACACACACTTATATTACAAATTGATGCCGCTGACATTTTATTGTTCCCTCAGGCTCTCAGCATGTCCGAAGAATCTCTCTTTGCTAGCAGTACGGGGTTCTTACTAGAGAGGGTACAATGACATATTTCTTCTTTTTCCTGCAGCTCATTTTACTACTCTTCGAAAAAGTCCTGACAAGAGAGGTAAAGGCATCATGCAATTTGGCGGCTAAAGGCAGCAGAGGAAAAGGGTGTTGTGTGCTTCGGGGTACAGTGGTCAAATTACAACGAGGAGTGGTCCCTCCATTCTTCTGGTTTGCTCGAGGTCAGGAGGGTTCGTAAAATACTGACTGAATTCAACGACCGAATGATTCGCTTATTTTATTAACTGTATATTAATTATTCCAACTTACTTTAAATACGTAAAATTATTTAATTTTTGGTAAGCTGAAAGCATTAATTGTTTCAAAAGAATGAGTTAGTTTTACAAGGAAAAGAAAAACAGTGAACAGAAAATGTATCAATATTTGAAACTAAATTTTGAGGCAATGTGCTCTGAATGTTATCAAATTAATGATTTAGATCTTTACATTCAATTGTTAAAGAAGTATTAGGCTCGCTCTTTGAAATCATGAAACAGAATGACGATTAATTTTCGTTTTGATCATGCAAGAGATGGTTTATTCAGATTGAAATCGCAATTAGTACACATTATTTAACTAATTATAACCTGATTGTTTAATCTAATTACAAAAAATAAAGAAATGTCATAACTTCCAGAGAGGATTATCCTGCCTTAAGTGAAAAAATAGATTTAAATTCATAGTTAAAAATCAAAATAATAAAGTAAATCTATCCAAAAAGTAAATTTGGTTGAAGTAACAAAACAAAACAAAAAAAAAAAACTAGCAAGTATCTTTTTGATTTCAGAACATTATCCTCAGGATTTTTTTTATGTTTTTAAATTTATTGGAAACCATTGTTGTCCAATTTTTGCTTACAGCTAGCTGACACTGTTTCACTTTTGACTGACCCTCGATATTGGCAGTTTTTTGAAGACAGTCAGCTCAAACGCACAAATGTAGATTTGTTTTTTTTTAATTATTTTTTTTTCTTTTAAACTTTTAAAGAGAAATTATCAATACTGCGTTTATTTAACATGTTTAGAATTTTTAAAAAATTACAATAATTTAACAGAAGAATTAAATAGAAACAAAAAAATGGCAGTTTTAATTTGTATGTTTATCGTTGGCTTATTTTGCATATTCTTTTTACATTTTTAAATCTAAGAAAGCATTTATAAACTATTCTAAAATTGTGTTTCATACTAAGAGTGGAATTGAGAACCATTTAATTTCTCCCAGGATTTAATTATCAAAATACACATATCAGAAACCTCGAGAGATACAAACAATTTTTAATAAATTTAATTTCGTATATTAACCTTAATCTTAATATATAGTACGAAAAAATATTTGTTTTTCATAAAAGTTTTATTAATTTGATATAAAAACCATTAGGGTGCTATTATTTATTAACTGCGGAACAAATATAAACTTAGCTTGAATGAGTTTTTTAAAGTTATTGGAGGTGAACATATACTTTTATTATGCGATTACTAACATTAATTACAGCCAATTGAATATAACTAACTTTTTCACTGTTATACTTAATCTGAATGAGTTATTTATTCCCGACCCAACTTTACTGTAAAAGCTTTCTTTTGTGAGCGATTTTTTAATTCAGAAAGAAATTAGTTAGTATTAAAATTTAGGCAGCTACCCACATACATTTAGCAATGAAGCATCTTCATTCTTGAGAATCTGTATATTAGCTTCTTAAAATATGTGAGGCCGCGGTGGCCTAGTGGTAAGATCTCGACCTCGGGACCGGAGGGCCGCAGGCTCGAAACCCGATTCCACTGAAGATCTGCCGTGTATAGGGCCTGTTGCACGCTAAATCATACGCAGTGGCCAAACGTCCTCCCGCTGGCTTGGCGCGGAAGCTTGGAGAGTGGGGGCATCAGTTCAGGCATCGTCCTCGTCATCTGACCGCGGTTCAAAGTTACAAGACCCGTCCCTAAATAGCCCTCGTGTTGCTTCAAAACGGGAAGTTAATATAACCTAACCTTAAAATATGTATATAATACAATCAAATTGTAAACTGTCTTGCGAATAAACAGAAACCTCTTAATTTGCCGATCACCTTCAGGAGAGTGGTTTATATCTAAAATAAAAAAACTACCCAAAAGTATTTTTTAATGAGTGAAGATTTGGAAAAAATTTTAGAAACTTTACACAGTCTAAAATAATATAAAATTTTGGGATATTTTGGGGCCAGAGAAAAACGGGGTAAAACAAACTGGATCACGCAGTCTTCTCATAAATTAAACATGAGGGAAAAAAATCTAGAATAATGTTCTGAAATCTAAACAATACTTAGTAAATTTAAATAGGAGAATTCCAGTATATACAGCTCTTGCCAAATTAAATGAAAACATAAATTAAATTACCTTGAGAAATAATGCATAAAAATATCATGGGCATTAGAAGCCTCTATTGGGTCCCTAGGCAGGTTACCTACTTTACCTATTCGATAATCCTGGCCTGTTTGCAAAAAACGATTTGTGTTGAAACGGCAAAAGACTGAAGGAAAATGTTGTTGACTAAAATATCGTTGAAATAACATTTTGAAAAGAAATATCGTGAATCGTTCGCATACTATCTACTTTTAACAGCTGCAAAGAAAATGGTTGATGATTGGTTGAGGCGACACCTGCCATTTAAGGGTAAAAGAGCTGGATGGGAAAAAGCAATTTTTCTTTGGAAGAAACAGATCGGTCTATTTTCACCTGTCAGTTATCTATTTTTCTAGTCACCTTGATATGAATGATTGCCATTTTTCTTTTTTCAGAAAAAATCAGAAATTTATCATGAGGTAAAGTGTCCTTATGGTTTATCGAATTAGGATAATACTCACAAACTGTCTGGAGACGATCTTCTTAAATGTTGCAAAACTTAAATTACAGCTTTGTAATGGATATTGAGTTATTGAATGGAAGGAATTTGTCATCAGTCGAGGTTTTACCATTCGAGACTCAGTATTACAAAAATTTACTTAAAATAATTTAATTTAATTGTATCCAAATTTTTGTGACTGATTCAAAAATACATTAACTTACCAATTACAAATGTTTCTGTAGAGAAATATCTTTCTCATACAAAATAATAAAAAAAATTATCTCAGGTTCTAGAATTTTTGAAACCATTCAATTTCTTATGTGATATCGTCAAAATCCTGTGATTATATTATCAGCTTGATTTTCTATAATGAATGTAAGAAAATGGAAACAAATATATTGTTTGTTAACTTATTCTAACTACTTGAGTCAAGTGCATTTTTGTAGTTCATGAAACAATTATTTTTTTATTTGAATTGTGAACATTTCTAAATGTGATTGAAATGTTAGCACTACTTAGCTTACTAGTTATGTAACTTTCGTATTCCTTAATATACTCTTGTTAAATGTAATAATAAATAACAAAAAATGCAATAAATTATTTATTCTGAAATAAGAAAGTGATTATATCTGTTCAGTTCTATTTCCATAAAATAGGACTATTGATCAAACTACATTTTTTTCTACGGTCTTTTCTTTTTTTTACCAAAATTGGCAAAATAAAAAATAATAACAGAAATCTGTTACTTATGTCAAATTATTCAATGCGATTTCAGGGATAAACAACTTCTGAAGATGTCATGCAGATGTTTGTAAAATTGCTAAGATAATCAATTTAAGAGGTTCATTCAGGTTCATCTCTTCACAAGCATTTTTTTTTGTTTATGAAAAGAAAATCTTATAAGCATTTCTACATATAACAGAATCTGAAAGATTTTCTTCCCACAAGTTTCCGAAAAGTTGCATTGAAACTTCCTACCTTTCTATTCGTTTTAACGATAAAATTCAATTATTGCCGAAAACGTACCTGCGAGCAAGTCAGCAAAGCTTATCACCGATCTGTCACTGTCAGCAAGTCATCAAGGAATTGGGAAAGCAGAGGGCGAGAAAACACGTCTATGCCGCTTTGACTGCAAAATTCAAACTGGAAAAGTCGGTTTGTTCCCATCTTCAAGGTGACCGAAAGAGAAGAAATAACACAGTAGTTCTCTGCGGAAGTCGGGTGAATTTTCTTAACGAAAGAGTTTGCGGCGCTCAAGGAGGGTTAAAGAGTTAAAACCGAGGTTTTAGAGAGGATATACATTGGGGGGTGGATCCTTCGTGCAATGAATGCTTTATTCCATTTTTGCCACTATGATAAGGTAATAAAGATATCCAGCATCTTACTTTGATTCGTGGTTTACCTCTCGAATGTCCGAAGCAAATCGAGTTTGCTTTCGATGTTACTATCAGTTGTAAACGACGCTATGCTTTTTTATGAAAGAGTGTTTCTTCGTTCCTTTATCTGAAAACTACAAATGACACGCACTGAATATTGACAGTGATAAAATTACCAACATCTGGGATTATTTCTACGTTTTAAACTTGCTCTAAAGTGATGATCTTATCAGTTGTATAACAAAACATGTGTACATTATATCGGCAGCAGGAAGTGCTGGGAAATCTTGGCTCTACAGGGGACGTGGTTCTCATTCCCCTCAATAATTTGCAATACCTTCAAATTTCGTTAATATTTTTTTTCGGAATGTTAATTTTGCAAACAAAAGAGCACACAAGAAAAATTTAAACTTCGACTGTGTAACTAATCTATTTACGAAGTTGATTTATAAAAAAATGATTTTTTCCTTCTAGAAAACAAAAGTTTATTCACTCTATAAAACAATATACAAAAGGAGGATATTCATGATATATTTATTTATATTTGGTAACTTATTGAATATTGGAAAGAGTATTTTCATCAAATAATTTACCAAAATTAATGAGATTTACGTTAAATTCTTAACAAGGTGGTTTCCCTATAGAAACCAGGCCATCTCAATGACTGTATCCCAGCGGCGCCATTAATCAAAGGCGCCTAAACTTTACTGGTTGTTGATTTATTTTAATTTGAGTGAAAAACATAATTTTAAATATATTAAAAGTAAACTATATGGTTAGGGAAAGTAATTAGAGCCAGATATTTTGTAATATTTGCAGAAACATTTATAACGTTTCAAAAAAATATTCATACACAATCAATCAGTGACAAATCATAAACTATGCTTATGACCAAGTAACACACGCATTACCAGAAGCTCTCTGTAGCAAAATCTTGTTCTGAAAAAAGGTAAAGATAGATATTGAAAAACACGATAATTAGATAACAGGTGACTTCTTTTTTTTGTTCTAATTACTTTCTATAAGGTAGACATTTTCGTTGGGATATGTAAAGTTTAAAATTCCTGGCCATGAAAGGTTCTGACGGGGCGCCAAATTACTTTTCCCAAGGTAGCAATTTTTCAGACATTCCTGGTCAGAAACCACCGCCCTGTGAGGGGTTAAAAGCGGATAACTTGTTTTCTGTTGTCCGAACTTTCTAAAACGTTCTTAACAGATATATAAAATAATTTGGTTTCCATGCCTTTCTTTTACGTAAATGAGTGATTTCAATGAAATTTATCAGAAAAAGAAGCGAAAAGGAAATTAAAGTCTTGGAGATTTGGCTTTCAAATCTGACGATGAATTTTTCTGGTATTTGTGCATTTTTCATTTTCTATATACGAAGGAGACAGGTGATAATTAATAAAGGAGAAATTATTAGATTTTATATAATAACAAACCAAATTGCTTATACTAAAAAAAATAATGTCTAGAAAGTACTTGTCATTGGATTATGTTTTATACATTTACAATATTCAAAACCTCTTTAATTAAAATCCCTTGTAATTTTAAACACCAACAGATAAGTTATATAAAAGATTTGATGTCATCAATTTCTGTTGAACACTTTTATAATACAAATTTTATGCAGTGACGCTTAATAACTCGCCTTCCATTGTAGTGATAAAAAAGTGGCTTTGGGACCAAAAAACAGTTAATGTATAATAAAATATGGACATGTGCAGAAAGGCCTTGCAGGTATGAAATTATTCAAGCTATCGTAAAGGTGCTGAAATTACAGGACTGGTGAGCATTTAAATAGAGTAATGTATTTGTAAAATGTTGAATTTTCATTGCAATATTAGTAATCTTTAACTCAAAATATTTAAAATAGATACCTAAATCTCTATTTTTGCGTTTTTCGCATTTCTGAGTGTTTATTATTTAATTTTTTAGATTATTTTATTTTCTCTAAAAAATATTGGTAGAAAAAGAAGAAAATAAGGTTATAATAACCTTTACCCCATGCGTATATATAACAGAGAGGTGGGCGTACACGTCAGATAGCAATATTAGTTTGCTGATATCTTCTACCAATTCTGCAAGCTTCCAACAAGTTTCACACTGCAGAGTGCAATCTTGAAACAAGTTATTCAAACCAGTTAGTCACTCGTGACAATTTGCAGCAATCTTATTGAGTCAAACTCTGTTGCTAACTATTCAAAACAGATTGCCCTTGGAAAAACCTCAGTTCGAACACAGCCACTTCATAGCCAGTTGCTTAGCCACTCAGCCAAGCCGGACTCTGTTAAGAGAATATAGATTGAGCTAACAGATCCTGCATCTACACGTTTAATTTTAAGTTTTTTTATGATTTCATTAATTTTTTAAAATTATTCAGTTGAGAATATGTTTTGAAGTCAAACAGACTCGCTAATAACTACGTTTTTAGAAGAATAAATTATGAAACTAGGTTCCAAAAGTAATAACTTCTTAAAATATGGAACAGAATTTAAGTTATTATAATAAATAACAATAACAATAAATAGCCAAAATCAAAAACTATACATGTTAGATCTAAATCTTTAGTTCATTGCCTTTATTACACATGTAATATATACAAAATTTCAATGAAAAAAAATGTTCATAAGGTTTTCTAAAATCATGTTTTGCGTATTAATTTTGATAAAAAATAAATTCAACAAAAAAAAAGACATTTAAGTTTTAATTTATACTTTATAAAATAATTCTGAATACTTCAACCTAAAATCACTAGTCATGAAATAAACCTTCCTTATTCTAAATACTATCTTTTTTTTCCTTTCTGATAGCCTGGTTTTTTTTTCTGGACGGTTTTGTTTGCTGGCAAACACTGCCTCTTTACCATAACGAGAATTCCACTCGGTGTCGAAACTGCTATACTGTTTTTTAACGTGTAATGAGCCAAATGCAGCAATTACTACACTTTACATCATAAATTGCCATAATTAGCTCATATTACTATACTATAATAATTTTACCATTCAGAAAGTTAAATGACAATTTAAATTCTTTAAAATGGGGTAATTGGGTAAAATTTGATGAAAATTACTGCAGAAACACAAAACGCTCTACATGGAATTCTTAATCTGTGAATTTAAATTCATTTTTTTATACAACATCTGGAACAGTGCTAAAGGCAATGAACTAAAATCTAGAAATATTTTACAAAAAGTTATAGCTCATCCTTTTATTATTCTTAGTAAAAAATTTTGAAAATGCTTGAGTATCGCTAATAATAAATAGCCAAAATCAAAAACTATACGTAATTGGAATCTAGAATCTTTAAGTTCATTGCCTTCCTATTATACTTGGTGTATATATACACAAAATTTCAAGGAAAATTTTTCATAAATTTTTTCTAGAGGCTCATGTTTAGCGTATTAAATTTAGATAAAAATACATTCCTAAAGGCGTTTAAAATTTTTTATTTATATTTTACTAAAATAATCTGAATAGAACTTGCCCACAACTCATCAGTGTTATAAAAAGACACAGAAGCATTGAGGACTTTTACTTTTAAAAAGAAACTTTATTGCAGAAAATCTTTAGCAAATTCAACCTGCTTGTAAAATTTCTTCTTCAGTATTAAAATCATTACACCAATAATTATAAATCTAAATACAAATTATATGTATTTATTTAACTGCTATAGCTAGCTGAAATTAAATCCTTTGAAAGAATTTGGCTAATATAAAGAAATTATGTAGTTGTAGATTAACTCAACATGAAGTTTTTCTTCAAATATATCACATTGTTACATTCTGTGCTAATCAAATACTCAAAATAGTTATCAGCATTTAAATTTTCAATATTACTGAATCAGTTAATTCTTTTTATACATTATCTTCTCTTTAATGTTCACCAGAAAAGGTCAACCTGCTTTTTTTTTTTACTACAATCAGCAACATTACTTCACCAAAATGTTCCATCAACAAATTATACTTCCTTGGTTACAATTAAAAGAAGTGATTACTTTTTTTCACTTTTCGACCAATACTTTCCCACAGATTTCAATGCTGAACATTAGCAATCTAAATTAATAATAATTGAAAGTTAAATGATATTCAGCGAAAATAACTTGGACAAAACAGGCAAGCGCAGACACATGGAATGTAAACATAAACAGAATTCCAAGGCAGATATTTGTTGCCAATCCTTCTTACATAGAAACAGTTTAGAAACTTGATATACTTGCTGTGGCTTGTTTATATAGAGCATATTAAGAAAGTAATTTTCAGTCCTATTTGGTGTTTTTTGGGCAAAACGAAGGTGACAAAAATACACAACTTCAGTGTTTTTTGTGACGCTTCCGGTTTCGTTTTCGTCTGTTTCACTTTATAAAACATCTGTATCTTCGCTTCTATAAATCGGAAAAGTAAAACAAATACAGAAGATAAACACATGGGCTATCAAATAAAACAATAAAAAATTGTAATTTTAGTCAAAAGCCGCTTTGGAAACCCTAGGCAGTCACCTTAAATAAATCATCACGATGGACTCGTGTAGATATGGAGTTTACCTGATGATGGATTCTGCTTAAATGAAAGTTTCCAAGATTAAAAAGTGGTAGTGTATAAGAAGTGTAAAATAATTTATTTACAAAAAAAATTCTAAAGAGAAACATAGAAGTTTCGGAATTTCATGAGAATTCAATAAATTATTTCCCTTTACTCATTTTAAGATATTCATGCAGTATTACTTTAAAATCACAATTTCTATATCAAGCGAAGAATAACTTAAATGAAATCCAGTCATTTGAAGGTGATTGCAGCACCAAAATTCAATTAAAAGTCAACACTTGTCTGTTATAAAGCAGGAAAACAATGGTACCTCCCCGCATAACGAGCACCTCTCATAAACAGTAATTCACGCAAAGGGCAAATATGTGGTAAAAATGTACTCAGCAACGGTGACTTTTCACACATAACAGGTGCAAGGAGGAAGCCGAGTTAGACACACCATGTATATATGTGTCCTTGAGTTAACACTCATTCCGCCCTCTTGAGTGTCGCTCTTAGTCACAAACTATTTGTGATATTTGTACGTGGAAAGTTTAATAAATAATCTTTCAAAAGTGACTCGAAGAAAAATAGCATGAAAGACGGTCATAAGAAAAGAAAAATAACCGTAGAAATGAAACGTATACATTGAAAGTGACATGCAGGTGTGAGCGTATTTGATCTACCACGCACACGCACGCTAATTCAGTCTACATCAACGATTTTACTTTTATCCTCAAGAACAAGAGGATATGAATGAGGAGATAGATGCTTCAAAGTGATGAAAATGTTTCCGCAACGGTTACGTAATCTCAACAATGGTATTTGAAAGTTGCGTCTCATATGGATGAACGAAAACCAAGGCAACTCTGTCATTGAAGCACGTCATTTTACGACGGTGAAAATCATTTTTTGAAGCGCCAACCTTAAACATATATCTCTAGACAGCTTTGGTAAAAAAAAACGAATAAAGATCATGAATAATAAACTATTTCGATTTTTTAGTTTTCTGCAATCAGATCCGCATTCCATGGTTCATTCGTAATTTAAATAAAACAGAGAGAGATGATTTGGAAACCTTAACAATGTGCCCACATACTTTTCTTTGAATAAACGTTATGAGTAAAATTGTTTGGGCAGATTTTTCGGCATGTAAACATTATTGTATTTTTTGTATTATTAATTTAGCATAGGAAAATGGTTCGTAACAGATGTTTTGTGTCAGTTTCTGGAACGAGTTATGCTCGTTAAGCGAGGTCCACTGTACTAGCCATTTTGGATATCGGGTTTTAAAATTCTTCGAGGACATTGTTGTTACGGGGACATTATAGCTTCTGCGCCGTAGCGTTGACGTTCAGCCGTCAAATTATTAAACTCTATTTTTTACTTGCAGAAAATGTGGAAATGATTTGCAACCTACTAAGAATCTGGCAAAAATATTGATGTTATTTATATTTAATAAATTTATTTAAAGAATTATTAAAAAGAATTAGGAAAGAATTCAAGAATTGAAGTATTTTTAAAAATCACAGACAAATTTTAAAAAATTTAAATAGCACTTTAATTCCTTCATCGAATTAATGTTATAATTTTCTTTAAATAAGCGTTATACCTAAAATTTTTTAGTATTTCTTTGCTAGAGACACATTATGCTATTTTTCAATGAATTATATGGAAAAAAACTGTTTCTCACTGTACCAGTAAACTGGAACATGTTGTCGTTATACGAGGTCGAATATTAAAAAAATTTTAAGAAACTAGATTCGTAAATTTGTTCTAAACCTGTATGAAACATTTGTTTTTTAAATTTGCAATTTTTCCCATTATCAACAGGGAAGGAGATAAAACTAGACAATCCTGGACAACTTCTAAAACTATTAGACCACTGATCCGAAGCAGAAAATGTTTAGAAAAATTTGTTATTATGAAAAGTAATAAAACATAAGATAAAGTAGCTACAATATTTTGTATGTGTTTTCTGTGACAGATTAACATTCCACCACTTATCTATATATTGTTCCGTTGGTTTGTTTTTTATTGTAACAATTTGATGCGTCATTTTCAAAACAATTATATAACATCATAAAATACACCAATACTAACCACAATAGTTGATATTTTGTGCAAGTGTATGATGAAATGAAACTTTCGTCTTTAACTTAGTCTTGATTATAACCAATTCTTATTAATGCCGTTTTTTGCAACTAGAATCCTTTTTTTTTACGGCTTTGCCAACATGCTCTGTATAAAAATATATCTAATAATTAAGTCTATACTAACCTCTTTAAGTAACATTAAAAAGGTGTAATTATTTATTTCTTATTATAATAATAATTGAGGTTGAAATAGATGTTGCTTTCCTTTAAAATATTACAGAAGAACGTCGATTAACCGTCGCGTCCGGATCAGGTAGTGACGGATTACCATCTACCGGATAGTAAATATCTTAGCTGTAGAGAGTAATACATTATTGACAGCAGAATGGCAAAACAGCAACAGAAACTCCCTTCGCTCGGTCATTTATGTGCAAGGAAGTCTTAACTTTTGAATTGCTGGTTCTTATGGCGGTGAGAGTGATGCTATGAAGCCATCCATCCAGTTTATGCTGACGGCCTGGCGAATCTCATTTTTTTATGGGTACGTTTTTCGTAATGCGAATAAGTTTGCTTTTACGGAATTTAGATTTTCATTCTGCTAGATTTTTGCCATAGTGTGTCCGACAGAATTTGTGCAGAATGTCAAGATTTTGCTCTTATTTCTTATTAGCCACCTTCGACCAGCGATCTTCGGATATAAAATTTCAACTGAATCTTTTTATGCATAATTTTATTCACCTTCAACAACAAAGTATTTTTTAAACTGAAGTACGATAGACATTTTAACTAATTCTTTTCGTAGCATTACCTGTTTTGTTCCCTTGTCTACATTAGCACTTAAAATACACATTTATTTCAACAATGAATTGGCGCTGTTGCATTTACATCAGCAGCATGCTAATTGAAACTTCGCACGATGATAAACAGAATTGCAACAAAACGATAATCTTTTCAGTTCTGGATTATTTCATTATAAACTGTCTGTCTTGAGGACTTTTCCTTTAAAGATTTCACAGAAAAATTTATCAAAATAAAGTAAAATCAATAAGATATTTTCTTAGCTTTCAAAAATGAAACGCACATTTAAATATTCGATTTTAAACAATGAAAACAGTTTGAAGTGGGCAACATTGAAAGTATTTTCTAAATTATGCCTAAAAATAATTTTAAAATTTATTAAAATTAAGAGAAAAAATCGTGCGATAATTTATTTGATATCTTTGT
>BGPR01001768.1:118901-172656 GCA_013235015.1 Araneus ventricosus
CCTCCCGTTTCATTGTACACATAATCTAACTATGTTAGCGCATCGTCATCAGAGCATAAAATAAGACATTATCTCAACATTTTATTTTCATCTTGTCTTATACCCAGTTATCGTAAGTTACATCAATATTTTTTTCTAGCATAGAAATAAGCATCTTCATCTGTCGGAGAGAAATCCAAAACAGCCTCCCAGCTCGTTAGTTATTATACTCGATGGCATCAAGCGGTCAGATAAAATTTTCGGATTCCATTCCTGCGTTTTACTTGAGTAATAATGAGTCTTCAGCACTGATCTAAATGGCCTTCCATTTGTGTGGTGCGAAAGTTTGAGAGGGGAAAGGCTCTGCAGTTCTCTGGGCCGACTAAGCAGGAAAACAGTAGGTCCATCCAAAAAAAGTAGTCCTTCATTGTTTAAAATGGGACGTTATAACTATTAACTAAACATCGAAACATTCTTCGACAGAACATCCATCTGCCATTACACACTAATTAAATACATCTTTCACAAATATAGTAGTGTTGGCGGTTCAAATATTATTTCTTGTTAAGTTTCCAGAACATTAATGACATGAATTTAAAGAGTAATTGTTTCTTTTCAAACGATTTTGGAATGCAGTATTATTGTCACTTAAGCTTTTCGATATCTTACAATCGCTGGCTCACCATTTTCTTCCCACCATGGATAAGCTTCGATTTTATCCATCGTGATTACTAAGTGCTTCAATAATCGAAATAATAGGAACTTTCAGAATGAACCATATCCCCTGCAAGACAGTTAATTCTTTTTATATTCACCAGCTATACGGCGATAAGTGATTTTAATCCATCTGAGCTATTGTGTGATGTAATTTTTTTATTTTATTTAACGCAATATTATCTAATAGTTTATTATCCAACAATTTGCTGTCTTATTCCAATTAGATTTAATCCAAAGCTCGTTTTTCTTGTTCCTGCGTTTTTTTTTTTTCATTTTTTTCATTATTCTCACTCGCAAAGGATACTCTAGTAAATCGCTTATATTTTATGTTGACTTAAGAAAAATATTGAAATGTTTTATTTTATTAAGGTATTTTCATTTTATAATTTAAATCCTACCTCACTTGGAAATCACAAATATATCAGATATGATCAAGATGAATAGGGTAAAAATAGTAAAGTTCAAGTTTGATATATATTAACGTCCGTTTTGGACTTGACAGAGGTGTTGAGTTTTGGGAGGACCTCATCATTTTAGAACCCTGCAATGATGACAAGACATCTGAGCTGGTAACCCCCTCCAGCCTCAGACTACACCAGCGGGAGAACGTGTCTCCGGGAAGTGATTTTAATGCAACAGGCCCAATACATGCGGATTTTCAGTGAACGTCTCTGAACTCAGTAGCCTTCTCCGGCTCTTTGGCCGACACTCTATCATTAGCACCAAGGCCTCAGTCGCCATTTGAAAAGATGCCGAAAAAAGAGTGTGGTAGAAGAGCAATTCGGATAAATGTTGAAAAAGTGCCAGGGCGCTCTAAACTAGTGACAAAAACAGTCCTTGTTAAGGACATTTCAAAATTTTCTCCTGAAAAAAAAACTGCGCCAGAACGGCATGTTCCAGCCCACTCACACCCCTTGTAGAGAAGAAAGATGTAGCTCGCACACGCAACGTGCGAAATGCAGATTTAAAGCCATTATAAATTAACTATCATTGTTAATTTAGCGGATAAAATTATCGTTTTAGTATTCTATAGAAACTTTTTCCCCTCTGAGGCAGTAACACCATTAAACAAGGTGATTCTACCTACTGGCATACACTCACTTCTAACATTATTAGACAGTACGGTCAAAACGCATACGTTTCCTTTAGTTTATCAGACGATGGAACACATGATCGTGGAAAGAGTTATGAGGTGGATAATGATTTTTTTCTTCTAGTCATCATATTTGTTCAAAGTTCAAATATTTTTTCTTAGCGTGAATAAATTTAATTCTGCTGGAATAACTCTTTTTTTGCGTAGTATATTGTTAAAATGAGTGTAAATATTTTACTCAAATGAACTTTGATCCAGAAATTAAAGTGCAAATAATTACCTGATCAGTCAAGTAGTGTCTTCAAACCTTTTTATCAATAATAGATTGTATGTCGGCAATTTAATACGACAAGTTCATAAATTTCAGTCAGTCTTAATATTTGCTTGTATGAAAAACAATGAAAAATATTTGGTTTTCAATCTGAGTAAGAAAGAAATTGAAACTTGTATTGCCTATAGGCCCGTTTAGGACTTAAACCGGCCCTGCTTGTATATGTGCTTTCAGAGTCATCTACATCTTAAACTAAAAAACAACTGTTCTTGATGGCTCAAGCCTGGAGTGCAATCTAACAAAATTGTGAAATGTTTAGCTTTCTTAACAAAATTTATTCTTTCCTTTTTGACTAAATATAAAAAATAGCCACTTTATAAAATTATAGCTACTATTCATACACAAACACATGTTAAACGTTGTGTTTCGTTTTTAGTTATTTTTTATATTCTCTGTCAATAATGTTTCTCAGTTTCTAACAGTTTATGTGCAGCTTGTAAGATATTCTAATCTTTCACGACTTTAAAGAACCCAACCTTGCCTTAGATTGGTAGATGTAAAATGTGCACAAATTGTATAATTATATTCAAATGTATATATACTTGGATTCAGTGGCGAATCCAGGATTTGGGTCGGGGGGGGGGCTGAGGTCATAAAAAATTTGTATCGTCGTGACGAATATCAAACCTCATGGCTCATGTAAACCAAAACACTTTAACCTTACACACTTTTCTCTTTTCTTTGACAGTAAAAATCATAAAGAAAACTACATTACTTTCGATAATTTAATAAAAAAAATACAATGAAAAAAAATAGCCAAAAAATGTTTTCGACTGCGTCAACGCTACAATTACAAGTGCAACGACTAGAAAAGTAGGAAAATTTTCGGGCCTGTCAAGCCAGAAAGCAATGTTGTCACATTTTAATTATTTTTTTTAAGAAAAGGGAAGTTAAGAACAAACAGTTGCAGTGATTTTAAATAAAATCAAGAATTCTGTCAGCTCTGGGGGGCTGCAGCCCGATAGCCCCTCCCCTGGATTCGCCACTGCTTGGATTAAAAAAAACAGAAATCATTTTCATTTTACAAAATCAGTCAGCGGTGCGGGGCCTTGTGCGGTCGCACCTTTCACACTCGCCTCCGGCCGGCTCTGGGAAGGGGATCTGCTAGAACGGGGGAAGACTCTCCCCGCTGGGATAATTAGACCTCCCGCAGATAGCAATGAGAGGGGGGAAAATTCAGGTGTTTCTTTTTCAAACACCTCTTGTAGGACGGGGTATATTTCTTAAAGGAACCCATTGCCAAGCAGAGAGATATTTTTCAGACGGCTTACTCTGACCTATTAGTCGCTCAGAGGGTTAATTCCGAGAAGACATTTTCCTCCTTGGTCCTTTAAACCCGAAGAATTTTGAGAGGATATCACATGAAGTGGACTATCCCATTCTGCGTGGTCTTTACCCCACCACCACACTCCCCGCTGTTAAAGGTAATAAAGTTGTCAGCGTCTTACTTTGATTCATTTCCTCGTTGTTTTTCCGGGTCGAATGGCATATCTAGACTTGGCCTTTACGTTTCAATATGAGAATCTTCTGTGAACTGCGAAAAGAGATCGCGAGATCTCAAAAGCGGGGCTGCCCTGTAGAGTCAATGTTTGTTTTCACAATATTTTTCAGTATAATGCATTTTTCTCATTGATTTTTTCCGCTTATTTCCTTATTATAAAATATTATTTGGGATTTTCTATCATATTATTAAGAAGAGTAACGAATATGTCTGATTAGCTATCTTCCATCCATCTCAACATGTGTGGGAAACGTGCTCGTGATTCACTGACAATAAAGAAAAAAGCATTGTTGAAATGGTTCGCCTTTCACTCATTCAACAGCTCAAGATAAATGCCGACGTAAGGTTAAACAGTACCCCGGTGCGGAACACAGTATTAGCTATATATAGCATTGTTCACGTGAAGGTCAATACCGTAAACTGCTATCAGTTGTAAACGGCCTTTTTTCATAAAAGAGTGTTTCTTCGTTCCTTTGTCGAAAATTACAAATGACATACTGAAAATTGACAGTGATAGAGTACCAACATCTGTGATTATTTCTACGTTCTTTCAATTTGCTCTAAAAATTGATGATCTTATCAGTTGTATAACAAATATATTGCATTATATCGGCGAAAAAAAACGAAAGTGCTGAAATCTTGGCTATACGCGGGCGTGGTTCTCGTCTAAATCCCCTCAATAATTTCAATACGCTCCAGAATTTCGTTCATATTTTTTGGTTTTATTAATTTTGCAAAGAAAATAGCATACAGAAAAAAATGTAGTCCGACCGGATGACTAGTGCCACTTTTGTGAAATTGATTTTTTTCCTCTGGGAAAACATAAATCTTGGCTATACGCGGGCGTGGTTCTCGTCGAAATCCCCTCAATAATTTGAATACGCTCCAGAATTTCATTCATATTTTTTGGTTTTATTAATTTTGCAAAGAAAATAGCACAAAGAAATAAATGTAGTTCGACCGGATGACTAGTGCCATTTTTGTGAAATTGATTTTTTTCCTCTGGGGAAACAAAGTTTATTAAGCTATAACACCATGAAAAAAATACTATGGCTCTTTTTGCCTTTAGTTGGCCTTATTGGAAATCGGAAAGATTATTTTCATCAAATAAACTATCATGAAGTGGCAATTTGAATACGTCAACAATTCCTTAACAGGTGGTTTCCTGTCGAAACCAGAGCCTTCTTATCCAATAAGCTGTAGCCCAAGTGCGCCATTAACCTTCCAGCGGGTGCGCTTGCTCAAATTTTACGACAAACGGGATTTTTCATACTCTGTTTTCTAATTCGGAGTCAAAACTGTCTGAAAGCCATTGCAATTAATTCATGCTACCCCTCTCTTCAGGAATGGATTTATCCCAGTTTAAAGGTGTTTTTTAAACTGTTTTATGCTTATGTTGTAAATTTCATGCAGCGCGCCCGCTCGTGTAACTTACTAATTTTTTTCACGTCTTAATTATAAAACCAGTGCTGATTACGGCGATTTAATATTTAATTTTACATTATCAAAGATATTTAATATGTAATAATCCTGAAAAATAATGCACCAAGACGGAGAATTTTTTTGAAAAACTCCAGTCTTATGAAAACACCTCACTGCTAGAGCCCAATAAATCTGATCATCGTCATATGACGTTACCATGTCTTTAAATCTAAATTATATACCACAACCTGAAAAGCCAAGAGAACAGCAATCAATATTGAGAAGAAGAGCTCGTTGTTTGTGTTTGAAAGAAATAAAACGATCTTCAAAATCCATTAAATGCAGTAGGTGCAATATATAGTGTACTTCTAAGCGTCACTCTCTAGCAAAAGTTCAATGTTTCATATGCAAGGACAAAGATTAGAAACTAAGAAAAAAGACTGTTGTAAATATTAGCTTGTATTATAATTTATTTTATTATATATTGCTTAATACCTTTTTTATAAAATAATATTATTCATTACTTTCTCTGATTTCAATATAATTTTAGATTTTGCAAATAATATTAAAAATAATTTTCAGTCTTGATGAAAAGATTTGCTTTTCTGCCGTGTCTCTTATTAGTATTATGAAATAATTTACAGCTGGCAAAGTAAAAATGAAGTAAATTTTGTGTCTTAAAAAGTACGACACGCGCCCGCTCGTGTGAAATATTTTAGCGCGCCGCTGGAAGGTTAAATCAAAAGCGTCTTAAAAGTTACTATAGTGATTTATTTTAATTTTGAGTAACAAAATTTATTATAATTTTAAATATATTAAAAGTGCAGCTATATGGTTAGGGCTTGTAACTAGAGACAGATATTTAGTGATGTTGCATAAGAATTTATATTATTTCAAAAAATATTCATACACAGTCAATCTGTGAAAACTCATAAACTGTGCTTGTAATAGAAGTAACACGCATTACAGAAGCTCTCTTGCAAAATCTTGTTTTGAAAAGACAAAGATCTGAAAAATTTAAAAGCGTTAATCGGAATGCAGGTTACTTTTTTCTGTTCCTCAATTACTCTATTAGGTAGAGATTTTCGTTTGAATATAGCCTGCATAATTCCTGATTACATTTCTAACGGGGAGCCAAATTACTGTTGCCCAGGGAGTTTACATCTTATAAGACGACCCCGGTCGAAGCCACAGTCCCTTTAAGGGCTAAGAGCGGATAACTGGTTTTCTAGTGTCCATCTTTCTGAAAAACGATTAACAGAGATATACATTAATTTGTGTCTAAGTAATTCCTTTAAATAAACGGAGATTACTGAAAGAATTTTTGCCAAAAAAGAAGCGAAAAGTAAAGTCTTGAAGATTTGGCTTTTAATCTGACAATAAATAAATGTGTTTCATAATTATTTACAATGCATTTTTCAGTTTATATACGAAGCGTCAAGTGATAACGAAAAACGGGGAATTTGTAACATTTTATAATATGACAAAAAAAGTGGTTGTTCTAAATTCGTTATGCTGGAAAAATTATGTTTGAAGAAAAACTTGTAATTGGATTATATTTTATATGTTTACAATATTCAAAATACCTCTTTAATTAATCCCTTGTAATTTTAAATACTAAAATATGGATAAGAATATGAAAAGTATTGATGACATCGAAAATTTCTGTTGACTACTTAACATAATACAAATTTTATTCAGTGACGCTCAATGCCCGCCTTCTATTGTAATTAAAAGAAGATAAACTTATTTTCTGACTCAACGGCACGGGACCAAAAAACAACAAAGTTACTGTATAATAAAGATATATAAAAATATTATGGAAGAAGCAGGTATGAAATTACTCAAAAATATCGTCAAAAATGCTGTGAAATTGGGCCTGTGGTGAGCATTTAAATGAAGTATATGTAAAATGTTGTGAATTTTCATTAAATATTAGTAATCTTTATGAAAATATTTAAAATAGTCACCTAAACATATTTTTGCGTTTCTTCGCATTTCTCAGGTGTTTATTATTTAATTTTTAGCAGATATATTTTCCTCTAAAAAATATTGGTAGAAAAAAATAAGGACATAATATGTACCCCATACATATAACGGAGGTTGAAAATAGAAGTACAATGGGAAAGACTTATTCTTAAATTCAGCTATAAAATATTTTCTATTATGTGCCGAGGAAGCTTGTAAAGGGATAAAGCCTATGTAAGCACTGTAAGTTTGCAATAGCCTTTTTCTTTGAATTCCCCTCCCTGCGTTTCAGGCGAACCGAAATGGGATGTGGAAAAGACCCCAACAAAGATAATTGGACCTCCTACCACGCTTATCAATGAAGCTATCTTTCTAGCCAACCACACCTGAAATGAAGGAAAGCGCCTCAAACCGGCCGTCGTAGTTGGTAAGGCGAAACCTGTACACTTCTTGGAAACGCCTGGCTAGGTACAAGAGTTTTAAAGGAGATGGAGGAAAAAGTTGACTCGGAATTAAAGAGTTAACGAAGTTTTGAAACTCATATTAAACTTATTTTATATTCGAGGTTCTTCAAATCTATCTTTCGATAGGTTAAATAATGAAACATCGCAAACGGCAATAGTTACGATTTTATTTCGATAATCTTTAGATTCTGTAAATAAATGCTCTCTGTCGATTATAGTTTATAGACACCAAGAGAGAAAATACGGCTCACTTCTTTTCTGTGAGCGTACCTCAGATGGAAATATTAGATTGCAGCAAAGTTGCAGCAATCTTTCTCTGCAAATCTGCAAGCTAGCTGCAAGTTTGACACGGCAATACTACAATCTTGAAACAAGTTTTAAACAAGTTATTGAAACGAGTTATTCACCACGTGTCGAACTTGCAGCAACCTTGTTGAGTGAAACTCATTGCAAACACAGAGTACGCAGAGTTTTGAAACCCATATTAAAATTATTCTATACTCGAGTTTCTACAATCTTTCGATAGGTTAAATAATGAAACATCATCACAAACGGTAATATTTACGAATTTATTTCGAGAATTTGAAGCTTCTGTAAATAATTGCTCTTTGTCGATTATGGATTATAAACAAGAGAGAAACTACGGCTCATTTATTTTCTGTGGGCGTACCTCAGATAGCAATATTAGTTTGCAGCAATCTTGCTCTGCACATCTGCAAGCTTCCATCAAGTTTCACACGGCAAGAGTGCAATCTTGAAACAAGTTATTAAAACCATTTAGTCACCACGTGACGAATTTGCAGCAATCTTGTTGAGTCAAACTCATTCCAAACTATTCCGAAAACAGAGTACGCAGACAAACCTCGGATTCGAACCCCCATAACCCACTTCATAGCCACCACTCAGCAAGTCGCACCCTGATAAGAGAATATAGATTGAGCTAATAGATCATGCATCTACACGTTTAATTTTAAAGTTTTTAATTGATTTCATTAATTTTTAAAATTGTGAGTTAAGAATATGATTTGAAGTCAAACAGATAGTGATTTTCGCTAATAACTACGATTTGTTAAAAGAATAAATTATGAAACTAGGGTTCAAAAGTAATTACTTTTTGAAATATGGGACAAATTTAAGTTATTATTTTTCAACAAACAATGACTGTTTTATAGGTTTAATTTTGTTTATTTACGTTAATTTTCATCATCGAGAAAAAGGCGATATATAGTTGTCTTTAAAGTGCAAGTTCTATATTTAGTAAAAGGATGGAGAATTTTTCAAATTTTTTTAATAAAAAGACACAAATTATGATTGATTTATTGAATGAATAAAAATAAGGACAGGGACTAGATGCTATTAAAAATCGGATGGTTTTTTAAAACAGAGACAAAGACGAAAACCATATATATACAGAACTGAACTTAACACCGTCCCTTACCCCCGTACCCGTGACCAGACCGGTCACTGAACGGTTTGATGGGCAAGACACGGGAATTTGATTTAAGAAAAAGAAAAACAAAATAAACAAAAAGAAGGAAATATATACACTATGTACAGCACAGGCATTTTCACTTTTACACTATTAGTTCGTAATAGTCTCCTTTTTTTTAGATGTTGACATACCTTTCAATTATTTGAAGGGGGAATATCCGGTAATTCAGCTACTTAGTTCAGCTCGCTAGGGAGGCCAGAAAAGATCTCTGTTTTCGCTAATGAATTTGATAATCCCAAGAATTTTCTGCCTGGAGTCGAGGTTATTGGCGACCCTTTTCAGCCATCCTTGTTTGAAGTTTGGCGCTGGCTTCCTCATATGCCCAAACACTGTATAAATACGCTCCGTGGCATAGTGAAGTGCCGTGCTAATTCCACCACAACTGCAATAATCGCTGTCAGACAGGTGAAACCTCTTGAGGTAGGCAGGGAAAGGACTATGTCGAGAGAAGAAGATAACATCCTCTCTAATCCAGTTAGTGGGACGGAGACTAACTGAGGGTATGATGTTATAGATTTTCCTGCCTGTATCGCCATTCTTCCATGAGGTTTGCCACACCTCAACCATCCTCTTACCATACATATACAGCTGTATCCAGATCGTGGTGTGTAAGTGTGCTACGTCAACTTCAGAGCAAATTTGTTTTGCAAGTGGGTTAGTCGATTATGCTTTCTTACTTTGCAAGAGGTTTGCTGTAAAGTTGACGCATCAAGTTTGTCATGACAATCTAATATCAAGAAAAATCACACATGCTGCAAGTGTACATGCTATCTGGGACCGGATCGTTTCGTACTCTAATATTTTTCCAATTTTTGAACTTTCAGCTTAGGTATTGCATGGTATTGCAACTTTGTCGTTTTGATAACTCATTCAGATTAAATTATTTAACTTAAACTCTAATGCTGGTTGATGGGCGTTAGGAATCCGCCTCAGTTTCCGACTGCTGTCATGGCGACAGTTCTTCAAGTGACCCTACACATTTTGGCAGGCCGGCTGATAGCTCTTTTGTGCTTATCGTTCTTATTGACAATAATCGTAACTGCATTAAAACATCTTGAACCTTATACGTTGTGCTGCCAAAGTTCTATCTGAAAAGTCTTTTAACAGCAAAAATTACAGAATCCTTTTCTATGCCATGCTTCACTCTCAGATAATCGATGCATTAGTGAATTTTTTTCTGAATAGATTAGACAATAAATGTTTCCCAATGGGTTCATTTTATTGAAAAACAAAGGTTTTCATGAAAACTAAGGTTTTTTACTACAAAACCAACTTCCTTTAAAAAAGTAGTTTTTTCTTTAACCCATCCTCGAAAACCGATTATTTCAAAAAACAGTTATTATTATCCACTATAATCACAAGGTTAAACCGTAGGTGATATAAACCGTAAACCAGTTATTTTTACCGTAATCGTCACCCCTAATTTTAACATCATTTTCCTCATTTGTTCGTTATTTGAAAAGTAAAATTCTGTTGAAATTTTACCATTCTACCCTTTTCCAAATAGATATAACAAAACATTATCCACTAAACTAACAGATGGCGCTGAAACCTAAATATCTGCGAACAAAACCGAAACTTAATTCTTTTTGTCCTTCTGTTTTCAAAGGTTGAAAACTTCATCTTTAATTTTTGTCTACCAGCCTGGATATAAAACTCCGAGCTTTAAAGAAATGGAAATTTATTTAATCCAAATATTTGATGATTTTATCGTTAAAAAATTTTTATATATAAATAGCATAAATTAAAAGAGTGGTAATATATTTATAAACATTTTTATGCACATCTTGAGTTTTTAGTTTTATATTCCTCGTTTCATGTTTATTGTATTAAGCAGCTTTGGAAATTGAAGACAAATCTGAGTGCTTCTAACGCAAGCCTTACCAAGTTAATTCATACAAAAACAGTCAGACTTCTAAATCAGTCTCTTACCTTCGTTAACTCTAAAATAATTGCGCTGTTTTTAATTGAAGAATTTTATGCGATGTGTGTGTTTTATTTCCTTTATTGCAAGACATTTTGTAACATGACAGTTTAAAAAAAATCGAAAGGATTTTATCAAAATCATCATATTAACATCCTAAATGAAGAGTGAGAAAAGTTATTTAATTTTATTTGAATTTATTTTGTTTAATGTTATTTAAATCTTAATCTGCAATATCTCAACGTTATTCAAATTAATATGCATTTAATAAAAACTATAAATATGCATTCAGGTCACGGCATTAATACTGGTTAACAAATATCAAGGGTTGACAAATGTTTTATAAGACATTTAAATGTTCATTTGGAAAATCAATTTCTTTAAACTGTTTAAAAACAATGTAAAATATTTCCATGCTGCTTATCCGTGATTTTTGAAACAACTTATTGTATACATCGTCGCTTAACAACCAACACCACCTGTCTTAATTTTTGAAATTTAAAAGAGGAAAAAAAATGAATTTTTCGCAACGTTTACCGATTATTTTTGAATTTTTTTCACAACTGATAGGTACATACGGAATATGTTTTCATATCTGATGTTGGAAAAATTCAGATATATTCATTATTGGTTGCGAAAAATTCATTTTTTCTTCCTCTTTGAAATTAAAAATAATTGAAATAGGTGGAAGTGCTTTTTAAGCGACGATATTTTTTAGTATGCAACAACACAAAGTGCAATTTCAAACAACATACTATGCATGGAAATGTATACTATTTCAGGACGTAGGTGACACTTTAATAAATTAACAATGTCCGATTGTAATTGGAATAGCATGTATTGTTATTCGCGAATAAAGCTTCAAAAACTCCATATTAAAATGTTTGCCAAAGGGCAAAATCTATTTTACAAGCCTTTGAATAGTAAAAATAACTCAGAGAAGAGAATACATGTTAAAACTCATCTTTACGAGAAACTTGCATGTTTTGGAGAAACAATATTAATGAATCCGAAATGAAAGACGATAACGATTTTTAGGTTAGAGCCTGTATTTCAAAACTTGAGAAATTTCATTTACATTTCTCTTTCTTCTTGAGTTGGTGAGAAGTCACTTCCAAGTCCAAAAAACGTTATTGATTGTAATCCGAAAAAATTAATGTCTATGAATCTGACTCTTTCTTCAAAAATTGTCAGAAACATAAATTTCACTACTTATCTTCGGATTTAAAAAGATTGCAATAAATATCAGGAACGCGGAGTGATAATTTCAGGAAGATGTAGTACTTCAAATTTCATAATACGTAAATCCCAATCGGATATAATTTTTTGTGTTAATATAGGTAATTATGTTCTATAAAATTAAGATTAATTTTTATTTAAGTTTGTATATATCTTAGTTTTCCTAAAATAATCTCTCTAGAAATATATTTTAAAATTGTGTAAAATCACCGTAAAATATTTAATTTTTCCTATAATATATTTTTGAGTAACATCATCGAGATGAAAGGTTTTATTATACTATGAAACTTGAAATATAAGAAAATAAAGTATCAAAATGCAAACTTGAAAAAACAAAGCAGAATTTTATTCAGAATAAGAAAATTTTTAAATTTCACAAAGATTGCGAAACAAAACAACATTTGCTATTTTATACCAAATCGGATGATATTTTTAAAATGTATTTTTCCTTCATTTGAAACATTAATTAATCCTATTGGAAAAAGGAAAAATGTAAAAGAAAGGATTCTGCTTGCAAACTTCTTCAAAGGTGAAAGGCAAGCAGGGATTCAGAACAGGGATTTTTTTTCTGTGAGAAGCCCGGCGTTTGGGAAAAAACAGACCCCTTGTTATATGAAAAATACTAAGAAAAGTGAAAGAGTCAGGAAGGACAACCATCTTCATCATCATGATTAAAAAAACCTCAACTAAACAAGTCCACAAAAAATTATTTTATTTCAAATAAGCTTTGAAATAAAAATCATCAGCCATCAGGCATTAATTTGATTACATTTTGGATTGGCATCATGGTTTACTCCCTATTCCAGCAACTGTCACCGATACTTGACTAGAAAATATGACCTGCAGACGTTGATAAATAGATTCTTAAGGGCGATGAAATTCTCGCATAAGCGACACAAGTGAAGAGTGTTTTAAAAAGTGACAAAGAAGACGATGTAGGGAAGATAGTCAGAATAAACTTTTGCTGGTGTAGTCGCTTATTTTCCAAAATACCTGCTCTCAGTCAACTCCTAAGCATGAAAGATGATCGTGAAACGGTTTATTGTATGAATTGATTATTTCAAAACAGCCACAATCGAGAGATAGGGGGTTTCAGAAAGGATCCACGTTCGGCGATGCAGAAATGCTGAGTGTCAAAATTTTGATTGCATTCTTTTCCTTTTTTCACCAATTTAGCACTTCTCAACAAACTGCTTGATGACGAAATAACGTATAAAAGCGTTCGACGAAAAGTTTTTAATTTTATCTAAGAATCTTAAGAACCCCTTGAAGTAAGGCTTAAAAAGGCAAAATCAGAGAAACACTACGTAGCACAAAGAGAAGATTCGTCTTTATTCATGTTCTTTTATTTAGTCACTAATGCAGAAACTGTTTCAGAAATACACGACAAGAAAAGAACTTTCGAAATACTATCAGGATTTAATAGATGAAAGAAAAATTGTGATTTTAGAGATAGCATGCAGTTTTAATTAAAGTCGGCAAAAAGATGGACTTAAAGAAAAATGAAGAAAATCGATAGATGAGAGTGGGGTAAAACCGGGTATCACGAAAGCTACAATGGTGCGGATGAAGAAGATAACTGCCTTACATGTGAATTTTGTAACCAATATTCTTAAATTGTAGTCTAAAAAAAATGATTGCAATCTAGTTTTCAAAATTCCCGAGAACCCTAACACGTGTACGCGGTTTTACCCCCCTAATGGAAAAAACCGGGTAATCTGCCTTCTTAAAAAAACATTAATAAAAATGCAATGAAACTGTGGTTCTTAAGGAATGACATATTGTACTCCGAAAAACAATGAATATTTTAATAATACTTCACCAGCTCTATGTCGAATATTTTAGCTCTAAAAGAACTTCGAACCTTAGCTACTCGGTTTTAACCCGCTTTCCCCTATATCTATAATTTTATTGTTGCAGAAGTCTTGTAAGAATGCATCTATGTTCTTCAGAAGAGAAAATCCTTCTCCAGTATTTAGAGCTGCATTAGTTTGCTTACTGTCCGAGAAAGTACAATCTTTTCTAGAAACTACAGAAGAATCAGGCATGCCAGCATTTTTCCTCTCTGCAGCTGTTTTCTTTTTTTTTGTCATCAATCAAAAAACATAAGGTATCAGGGAAACGACTTATCAAATTGTCTTTAAGCAAAGACCCCACATCCAACGTATCATAAATTTCCTTAAACAAAGATCCCAAGACCAATGGAACGTTGCAACCTCACAGTCAATTTTTAAACCAATCATCTATAACTATTAATTTTCTTTCAATCAATATTCGTAACTCAACAGCTCTCTTTCGCCAGAAAATCGCAGTGTAAAATAACTCGAAAAAGCCGACTTATAAATGAACGATTTGAGGTTATGTACTCACTACAGTTATTGCGTTTTTTAACGCTGTTTCAAAATTATAACTTTGTTCTGTATAAGTAACCGTGATTTCTTTTGTATTTTGACACAAAAACAATTTATTTTAACAGTGAAATTGGTTTGTCTTTCAATATAATAATGAAAGTCTTGGTGTAAATTATTTTTAAAAAATTCAAAAAACTGTTAAGAGAAATAAAAAGATAATTGCACAACTAAACTGGTACGATTAAAAAGATAATGTTTTAAGATTGTGCAGAAATCATTTTCGTACAATAATACATGGCAATCGAAAAAGAATGCCGAGATTACAAAATTTATTATGAAAATTAATAAACACATATGAACAAAAATTTGGTACTAAAATAATAAGAAAAGTACAAAGTTTTTTACCAATTTCAATACGTTTCGATATGTGCACCATTAGACGCGGGATAGACAAAAAGACGATGGTCAATCTCCCTCCATGTGTAGTGGAGTTACAGTTTCAATTGCGGCTATGAATCGACGTTTTAGATAGCTCGTATCAGTAATGTTTTCGCTGTACACAATGTTTTTAATGTATCCCTATAAGAAGAAGTCCAGAGGCGTAAGATCGGGGTCTCGTGCAGGCCACAGAATTGGGCCATTGGGACATCCAATCCATGTGTTGGGGAACCTCTCATGTAAGGCTTCATACAGAGATAGGGAGAAATGAGGAGGAGCTCCTTTCTGCATGAAAACGATGTTATTCCCAGTTACAGCTTCCAAATCATCAATCTGTGGAAAGACATACGTTTCCAGCAAATCCTGAAAAATGTTTCCGGTTATGCTGGGCCCTGTGAAGAAGGAAGGCCCAACAACGCGATCGAACAGCAAGCCACACCAAACATTCACTTTTGGAGAACCGCGAAAGTACTGGTGGGTTTCAATCGGCTGCTGTGATCCCCAAATGCGACAATTATAATGATTGACACACCCATTGAAATGAAATGTCGCCTCGTCTCTGAAAAGAATACGATTTAAGAAGCTTTCTTCATCATCAATTTTCAAGAGGATAAAAGTAGCAAATTCAACTCGCTTAGGTTTGTCTTCAGGCTTAATATCATGCCTAAGCTGAATCTTGTTGGCATGAAGTCGTAAACGCTTATGAAGGACGTTTTGAATGGTAGTTTTAGGAATACCCAATGCTAAACTTCGACGAGCAATGGACCTTTTAGGACTTTTAACACAGGACTGCCCTATGCGTTCGACATCTTCTTTGAAGTGCGTGGTCGTCCTTGAGATGCGGCCTTTTGTTACGATTTCAGTTTCTTAGAATTTTTTCATCCATCGAATCAAAGATTTACCATCTGCAGCCTTTTCTCCGGGATGTAACGTACCCCATTTACGTTGCACTTCTACAATTGATTTAAATTCTGTATACCGCAACACAAATTGCGCATTTTGTTGCACGGTCCACATTTATCGGCACGAATTCAGACTGGAAGAGTAACTGCAGTGAGAAAACCGCTACTGCAATACTAGAGAGGACTAGTAACGCCATCTAGTGAGAGGGGGGAAACTTACATTCTTTCGCAATATTTCAACAAAATAAATATTTCTGTACGTTCATGAATTAATTTTTAATAAGGTTGCAAAATCCCGGCATTCTTTATCGATGACCCTGTATTTCCGAAATTTATCACATTTATAATTATAAATATTATGAAATCGTAAAACCATTTTTTTCTCAAACACACTACCACATGATGCCATCACTATGGAACCAAAACTTAATTTAAAAATCGGTTATCTGATAATTATATATATGAGCTCTCAAAACAGCAATATAGCGTATTATAATTAGGAGTACACAAGTGTGCCAAATTTCGAAACTCAAACATTAGCAGGAATTGAGTAAAAAATGGATTACAAAACTTCTTTTTTGCAAACATGAATGAAGTCAAATTAAAACGTGTTCAAATTCTTAGATGAAAACAGAGAGTCTTCAAAAAGGCATTTTCTCCTCTTAGTAGAAGTTAATTCTAGATGCTAAAACAATTTTTTTTAGAAATGAGTTTGTTGTAATCCAATAAATACCATTAAACACTTGTAAACAACATGGAAAAATCATTAATTTTAAATAGAGGTTTTATTTCGAACTTTATTTATTTATTTTTGCTATTGATTGTTTTTATCGCTCCATCTACTTCAGAAAAAAGGCAGATGCGTAAACCGTGGGTCGCGAGAAAATTTTTGTGGGTCGCCGAATTAAAACAACAATTTTTGAGAATTATAATAATATAAGAATTCTCTTTAACAATTATCAGGTATCAGGAAAACAATGAAATGAGAGAATATTACGTCGCTTAACAAGTAACCCCATTTATCAATTTTTTTTTTTAAATTTCAAAGAGGAAGAAAATAGTAAATTTTTCTCAGCCAATAACGAATATTTTTATATTTTATTCACATATGATAGGAACCTATCGTCTCATGTTCCAATCGGATGTGAAAAGAAAATTCAGAAATATCCGTTATTTCTTGCGAAAAATTGAGTATTTTCTTCCTCTTTGAAGTTTCAAAAAATTAAGACAGGTAGTATTTGATAAACAACGATTATTTATAAATGTAGAACTATATTTTTTCCATAGACTCCAAACTCACCTTCAGAAGTCATATTAAACATAAAACAGAAAAAAAATCGTTTAATTTTTTCGCAATGAACCTTTGTTTAGTCAGTACTATGTATAGTATTGCATGACACCGTCAGTGTAGACGTTTCATTACACATTAGAAAACTTCAATTAACCTTCACTCGTTTATCTGCCAATTTCTGTTATCCGTCATAGTCTAAAATCAAAGGCTCCAACCTCAAAGACTCAGAAGGAGATGACAGATTTTTTAAAAGAAACTTAGGTATATAATATTACATTACATTTCTGAAGTGTATATTTATCGATATGTGAAATTAAATACAATATGTTTGTTTTATTCAGTTGTAAGGGATTTTATTTTCATTCTCGTCCCAAGCGTGCAGAGAATTCAAGTTAGTGCACATATGTATTAAGATATTTCTGATATCCATCACATCCCTGGTCCGGACGGTGAATCAAATTTCGCTGTAATACTTTGAAGGAAAGAAATAACACCTATTTCAACTCAATGATAATAAATAAGAAGAATTAAAGAATAATTTTGTTTAATATTAAGATGCAAGAGGTTCGTTATCCTTAAATTTATTTCTGTGCATATTGTAGGCAAAAGATGTAGAAAAAAGGCTGATATTTTAAATATAATAAAAGGCATTAATACTGATTGTTTGGAGCAATCAAGACTAAAGTTAACGAGCGATAACACAGCATTCCTTTGATCTTAATTTATACAGAAGCATCAACTGCAATTCTGTAGTAGTTATGCAATATTACTTATTTTTATTTTATTATATATTTGTTTTTGAATTGACGCATCAAAATAGTTAAAAAGAAATCGATCGAACAATATATGAATAAGTTATGAAAATGTTAATCAGTCACAGAAAATACTCAAGAAATACTGTAGTTAATTATCTTATGTTTTATTACTTTATTCGATCATAAATCATCTCTCAAAAACTTCTACATATTCAGAATACGAGTATTTAATCAATCTCATGTTAAATTAGTTTTCAGGCGTCTAGATTATTTTCTCTCTAATGATAAATAATATATTCGTGAATTAAAAAAAATGTTGCATGCATATAACAATACTAGATTTAAAAACTTTTAAATATTCAGAAAGCTCCATTTACAGCAGACAAGTTTTATTGTTTACATTTTTCTTAATAAATATGTACAAATTGGTATTCAAAGTAACACTGTATTAAAATCGCATTAATATGATTTACATGAAATAATTTAACGGAAATTCTTATGGTTAATAAACAAGAAACATTTTTGTTTTCTTCAATATATATATACTTTTATACAGAAAATCTTTTCCTAAAAATAACTATTTACCACTTTTCTCATTTATGAATTTTCTATTTAAATTGAATACTTTTTCGGATTACAGAGCTCAAGTTTTTTATTCGGATGTTTATATAAGTGCTTGGAGCAGCCGAGCGTAGTGGTAAAACGAAGAAATGGTTTAATGCTGGTGCGATGAAAGGTGGGCCACTTTTTTTTCCGCTGATTCCAAACAAAATGTCATTATTTGTCTAAGTTTGTTAACTTACATTTTTATAAAATTAGCCACCTTATTCGCCGAAAATACAGATTTTGCTTAATTTGTATTCGATCTCATGCATAATTGGATATTCATGGTTCTCATTACCTTCATCGGGAGTGCGTATGAGAGATACACTAGAGAAGAATTTCGTTTTATATCTTTTTACCTGAGTATGCTATAAAATCATGATCTTGGCTATTTTTCTTGTATCTTTAGTCGAGAGTTGGTTATGGTTTTGAATTCGAGGCATTAATAGAACTCCGAGAATCAGCTATTTATATCTCTTATATTCGCGCGACCGTTGCAAATGGCTATAAAGCTGACTTCTTGCTTCCTACAGGGTGACTGAGAATTGTTGGACACATTTTCAAAATTAATAATCAAAAAACTAATAACGTTATAACTACGGTTTTTTAAAAATGAGAGCGCATTTAAATTTTTTTTTCAGATAGGTAACACGCCTTTTCGGTGGTCTAGGAACCCCTGGATAACCCCTTCACTGCTATCTCTTAACTATAGTAGAGAAGTTGCCATCTAATTAGATAGTTCAGTGCCAATCACCGGTGACAACTGTCTATTCGCAAAAGCTACCGATCAGCAAAAGCCGATGCGCGTTTTCTGGTTTCTTATTTTTTAAAATCTTTTCTTGAATATTTTGAAAACTCTTCAGTTTTCACAATACATGTAAAATATGAAATTAAATAGCATAAAATTTCCTACAAATACATTCTTTTATATTTCTAATACTTTAAATATTTTCTCAGATAATGTCTCTAAAAAAATTGGAAAATTAAAGTAATTTTCTACTTCCTAGACCACCTAAAAGTCGTGTTATATAAAAAAAATATTTATATAATGAGATCTCATTTAAAAAAACCGTATTTGTAACACTAATAGTTATATTTTTTATTAATTTTTGAAATGAGTCCAACAATTCTCAGTCACTCTGTATATCTAAATTTCAATTGTTCTTTTCATTTTCATTTTGTTTCTACAGTTTTATATTAGATGTGTAAATATTTCATTTGATATATTGTCAATTTCATGTATTTTATTTTCATGTCATTCAGCTAATTGTTTCGTTATTTTACATTGTTTCTGTGTTTTAGGTTTATATTGTTTCCATACCTTTTTAAATAAAAATTGTTTTTCAGAAAAAGATTCCTAGTATCCAAATTATCTGCTGAAAAAATGATATTTTGCAATAGCGTAGCTAGGAAATACGCACAACTTTTAATTTGGTATAGGGCGCGTCCGTTTGAAGGTTGAAATATTATTTCAACATCAAATTATGATAGACATTTAACAAATAAACTTTTGGTAGTTTTCTAGTTGTTCTGTTCATTGTCTACAAGAACGTCCCTAATGAAATCAAGTAACGTTCCATTTCTCCAAACTGCACGTTGTCAACGAAAAACTACACTTTCTTATTAATCATGCAAAATATGCACTTCATTTCATCATTAAATTGGCGCGGCACATTTTGCGTTTAGAAACATGTTAGTTAAATTAAAACATGCCGATAAAAAGAATTACAGATAAGTAACCATAGACATTATATTGCTTTATATATTTCCTACTATGTTTATATCTTAGAAGACTGAATCAAAATTGAATGAAGTCAATATAAATTAATTTATTTCATTCACAAACTAAATAACAAAAACAACTTCTCACTAAATTCTTAGAAATGCATGCAGACACACAACCGTAATTTCTAAAATGAATGAAGTGCTAATTATATTATTTCAAGGATAATTAAGACAGAAGAAAAGTTGAAAACATATTTGTGTGCTTTAAACATAAGTATTTTCTAGCTACACAAAAGAGTAGTAAATTGCAGATAATTAATGATATATATTTTAATCAAAGTACGATTTTATATTACTTTTTGTAAAACATTAAATATAATATTTTAGATTTTTTTTCTTGCATCAGCCTTTATTTTTTGCTCATTTTAAAAGATATTGGACCATTTTAAACTTGTACTCTTGTTTAGTGAGAAATTCGGATGGAAAATAATCCTTCGAAAACATTTAATGGTATGAAACTAACTATCCCAGTAACAAAAAGCATCTTCTTTAAGGGGAAATACGGCTCTTAAACCTCGAAAAAAGTTGGTAAATTGACAAATTCGATACATTGTATCTCTGAAACAATGTAATTCACAAATTCACTTTTTTCTACAAAATTATCTGTTCTTTATCTTTTAGTATACACATTTTCAACCTTCATATTAGCATCTATTTATTTGAGAGAATAAAAAATATGGGTATAATTTTTAGAGAAAAAAATGAGATAGTCACCTTGCGCCCATGATTTCGGATAAAATATTTATTTAAACAAAATATTTTGGGTCTCTACGTAATCCAAACAGTCAGTTCAAGAAACTGAACCACAATTTATTAACATTTAAATTTAATTTCTATCTTATATATAAGTTTAAAATAAAAATTTTAAGAGTTGTTAAAATTTCAACTTTTTAAGCCCCCCAAAACACTTCTTTGGAAAAATAAGTACAAAAATATAGTTCAATTTGTAGAACATAGAAAAATACATATTCGGTAAAAATTTTATCTAAAAATATTCAATAGTTCTTGAGATATCGTGCGTGCGATATCAAGAAAACACATTTTGAGACGCAGCGCTTTGAAGATAAGGCCATATTCAATGTTTTCGTTGAAGAACTTATACATTTTCCTTCATAACTTTCATCATTTTGGGAAAATTTTAACACGGAATATTTTAAATTGTTCAGAGAAGACAGGGTGTTAATGTATATTTCTTTCGTAAAATCGCAAATTATCGAAGTTTAACAGTCGTATGTCCCCTTAAGGTTTGAGAAATTTTTATTCAGCTTTTATACGAACCTGGAAGTGAAAATGATTTTATCGTGTTTCGAAATTATGTGAGTTGTTTTATGTAAACATTGGAAATGGTTAACTTCTCTTATTTAATATTTGTTTTTGTTTCTTCATGAAGGAAATGAAAATTTCCATGCTTCAGTGATTGCATAATTAAAGTAGGACAAGTTTATTTTCTTTCATTAAATTTGATGTAAACGAAATATTTTGTTCTTTAATGAAGGAAGACAAAGATCCAATAATTTTACTTTTAGCTTTCTGTATAAAATAATTAATTTACTTACTTTTTAAGATAAAAAATTTTCTTATCTTAAAAAAAGGATCTTAAATAAATATCGGAATGAAAATGTTTTCAATCAGGTTGAAAAATGTAATATTTACATTAAATGCAATGAATTAAGCATTTGTTTAATAAATGTAGATATATTTTTACTTTAGACAAGTAATTATATAGAAAAGTATTAATGGATCATAAATATAAATGTAGCATTAAATTTCTTTTACAAAATTTTCTGGAAGATTTTTTAATATGCTTGAACTCACCTGAAAATACATTTATATTTTAACCATTCGGAACGGACGCCCAAGGAATTGAGTGCTCCCACAATACGTGACTTTGTAAGCGTTGTTCCTACAGTCCGGAGAAATTTCTCCCGATAAGCCCACCATGCATTAAATTTCATAAAAAGTACGCTTTATATAATAACGCTCAAAAAATGCCCTTTACCTAGAAATGAAACCATTTTTAAATATGTGATAAAAGATATCGTATTCTAAATGAGAATAAAAAAATTTTACTGAAATATTTGATTTTTAATAATAAAAAAATATAATGTATTTTATTATAATTTAAAGTACCTAAAAAAACACTATTTTGTTGATGCAAAATATGAAAACACAGGAAAAAATACATATTTATATTTAATATTATAAAATACTTCAAGAAAATTGCACTAATTAACACTTCAAAGCCTTATGAAAAAAAATTCTATTTTGGTACTCCACTGACATGACCGAATTGGAACCGATATATTGGCACTATCCTCTAACTATCTTAAGAACTCTAATAATTTATTGTTTTATCATAATCATCGGAAAAATCCATCGGAACATTTAAAAATTTACATATTTACTCCTGGAAAGATAACGTCTTCTTTTAGTCATTACTGCGCAAATAAATATAAGATGGATAAAATCCTCGACAGAATATCTACCATAAAATCCAGATACAAGCGAGAGGAGAAGATATAAACAACCACTTCAAAATGAGTTAAAGAACTCTTTATCATGTGCTCCTCTTTACACTTGCTAGCAGTGTGTCTGTTCATACTCGCAAAAATGCAATGATTCAATCTTTTGAAACAAACGTGGAATATTAACGTCATATCATAGAAAACATTTTGTTCCAAAAGGCCAACACATACGTGCGTCGTTTGACCCACAGAGGCAATTTCGCTGTAATGCATGAATGCGGCGCTCGGCCCTGAGGTGAATCTAGCGCAAACGCACCTAACCACGGTCGATCCGTAGGTTTTTTTCAGCTTAAATTTCATCTTTTAGTTTTTCATTTTTGTTGTGTTCCGTTGTTATTGCTATAAATTTTTTACAGTGTCGTTACAGATATTTTAATTATAAGATTTAAGATGGATTTTATTAGGAAACGACTGAGATTGGGGGATTAAAGAGAAGAAATATCTAAGTTTTTTCTGCTCTTACAACAAAAGATTTGTTATCCTTTTCGACCAGTAATGGGGATATTTATTCTTTTCTTCCCTATTAGCATATAACATAACATAACACCACTAAATGCCCCTGCAACTATAACCATATGGTTATTTAAGCAGTGACGCGGTCATGAAGTGGACGAAAAATCACAACACCGGAGTGGGTGACCTCTCTTAAAACTTGACAGTTCTCTATACCGCTGACTAATTAAAAACGCAACAGGTTAACAAATATTTACATTAGCATTAGGAAGGATTGCTATTGTGCAATACATAGCAAATGTTTTGGTAACACAGAGTAAGATAAAACCTTGAAAAAACACAAAAATACACAGTTATACATGAAATACCTGGAAAATAATAAAGACTAAATGTAATGGAAAAACTATACGAAGAGCAAAAAATACATTAAAAGAAACAGAAAATTGAAAGGAAAAAGATGAAAGACAAATTAATGCAATAATAAAAATAACATAAAAATGTACACAAGAACAGAAACATGGGCCGCACATTGTTTTAAAAGTTCGATTTTGAAGAAGAGTTAGCTGATGGAACTCTATTTGAAGGAGAAACACGGTGGATCTTGGAAGAAAGTCCTGAAAGAACGATTAAAGCTGTTCCGAGTTCATTAGGGGATGATGGGCTGAAGAGGAGGAGAAGTTGAATGTTGAACTGGTGAAACGAGACCTTCCATCTTCAAAGGAAAGGATGGGTTGATGAAGACGCAGGAAGGAAAGTTGAAGTTTGGATGGATTTAATTTCCCTCACCGCAGGAGGAAGAGGATGTTCTCGGGGTTACAGAAGTTGCTAGTTATGAAAATGTTGGCCAAGATAGTGGGAATGGGACGAAAGCATTGGACGCAACTGAGAAAACTATTGAAGGAACGGGGAAAAAACAACACTACATAATCAAAAGTATGAGGACACTATCGAATTTACACATTTTTAGAATTTTTCGAGAAAGGCTGGACGAATTGTTCTTGATTTTGGACCATGTAATGAATAGGCTTCAAAGCACATTTTACAGTGAAGATTCGGTCTCAAGGGCATTTAGAAAACCAATTAGAAATTGAAGAAGGAGAACATGATTAGTGCTTACTCCATTCAACAGAAATCTGATACTGATTTGCATCTTTCATAAATGATTTTGTTTGCTACTCGCAATATTTTGCTTTATTTTGCTTCGTTTCAATTTGGTAAAGATAACATATTTATTCGGGAAGATATAAATGTATTCTTAAAATATTCCAAATTTTTCAGCATGGTTTTTGCTTATATCATGTTGAGTTTTCATCCCAATTACATAATACGTGACAATCTGTTAGAAACGCTTTGTATTCGATTTCGAAGTAAATAATTTGTACGTTAGACGAAATACGAAAAGCGTATTAAAAAAATATTTTATTGCACAGGTGCGAAATGTAGTATAATATTTTTTTTAATATTTTTAACGTCATTGATACAAAATGGGGGATATAAAAATTCCAGTTAAATATCATTAAGATTTAGAAACATAGCATTGAATTGAGAAGAATTTCTGAAGCTCTCTTTGATAAACAAAATGTTGATTTTCTGTTGCTCTCTAAGAGAAACTAAATTTTGAGGGGGTTTTCACAAATAGTTTTAAAACTTGAATCTTCGAATAGTTTTATCGTATTTTATAACAGTTAATTATGATGAATAACCTTGCTTATTTATAAATAAATTACATAATTTCGATTACATTTCGACCATTACTATTCGAAGATTCAAGTGTGAAAAATATCTATTAGAAAACCTGAATTACATTAAGCGAAGACTTATTCATACAAGATGATGTTTTAGACCTATGTATATACGTACGTTAAAGAAAAAACAAATTATTGAAATAATTATATTAGTTTATGTAACTACCTCTAAACAAGTCAATTGCGATTGCCTGAGATATATATCATCATCTTTCTCACTTATAAATGCATTAAATGTTTATACTTTATTTTATTTTTGTATTGATCATGAAACCAATCCTTAAGTATTGTCAAATAACCCTTAGATACTGAAAGATATTTTCTCTTCAATATTTCTTAATTTTAGAAGCCCACTTACCACGATGAGATAAAGATCTACGTGCTTGTTTAGATTATCGTTATTTCGAGACAACAATGTGTTATAAATATTTACACTTAAACTTTTAATATTATGCATCATTACCTTTACTTAACAGATGCCTATTCGTTTGCATAGTAAATCCCATAACCCCGGTATATTCAAAATGTATTGAAACCTCCATACGCAGCAAGATATATATAATATAAAGCTTAGTGTTTTAACATAACATTCATTATAATTGACAAATCATTATTTAAAATTTTGCGTAATCTGAAAATTTTGGGCGCAAGATCTTAAAGATCTTGATAATTCACGTTTTCCTTTATTTTCGTTTATGTCATACATTCATACTTTGCAAGCAATAAGATATCATTATTGAAGGTTTTTTTTAGATAAACGTTTAATTTTCATGTAAAATTAAATGATAAGCTTAAAGTTAAAATAAATCATCATCATCATAAAAAGAATAATAAAAACCTGACTCAGCAAAACAAATACACATAAATTATTTAGATTCAAATAAGTTTTGGAATAAAAATTAACAGCCATCAATGGAGTAAAATCAATTGCAAGGTGCTCAGAAGCTAGAAATATCCAGCGCACATACATTCCAATGTTCCTGTCTTAACTCCCGGAAAAAACACTCTCTAATACTTTCCACAGAAAAAAGATTTGCCCTTGACTCCTGCGCTATCTATTTTTTTCTCTATACACCATGTGATCGCAAATAGGTATACAAAAGCATTTCATTAAAAACTCTTAGATTTAGCAAAATATGAAAATCTTAATGTCAAAGAAACGAAGAATAGTCCAAAAAATTGAATTAAGATGTTCTTTAAATGGAAAAGATTTCTCTGAAAATGAATAATAAATAGCTATTTTTTATCATAATGCTTCAGATGTAGAAAATCAAGAAACATTAATCGTTTATTAGATTGTCCTTGCTATCCTCATTTATTCCCTAATCATGCAGTGACTTGTATAAACCGTATGAAAAGGTAATGGAACCTGAAGGAATTCGCAGAAAAATTATTTCAGTGGGAAATTTTTTAAAGAAAAATAAAGAAAGTTATAGATTCTAAAGATCGTTTAATTTATGCATTTCTTTCCTCTAGAAAGTTGTGGTTTTTAGAGTGGCAAAAGAAAATCAGCAGAAAGATATTGAAACAAAACTCTTGGCGACAAAAAGTTGACGATCCCAAGTGGAGAGCAACTGTTTCGTACCTTAAGCTTAAGTTAGTTTGATAGTTGATGGAAATGTTCTGGGTATCCTCAGTCATTCTCTAATCCTGCAGCTCTGAATCAGCTATTTGCCACAGCACTGCCACCAGAAGCAGTCTGATTATCAGTTCGTTAAGTGTGACAGAATTTTGAGTAATTTAGCTGATAAAAGAAATAAGGAAGTATTCGTCGTTGAAGAAATTGACCGCAGCACCATGGGTTGCCCCCCAATCAGCAGATGTTATCAATGTGTGACAATGTCATCTGAAGACGTCGATAAATCGATTCTCATGTGCGATGAAATTCTCACATAAGCGACATAAGTGAAGATTGTTTTAAAAAAAGTCCAAAGATGGCGATAGTGGCAAGACCGTCACAATAAACATTTCGTGGTGTCGTCGCTTATTTTCCAAAATACCAGCTCTCAGCCAACTGCTAGGAATGAAAGATGATCGGGAAACGGTTTATTGTATGAGCTGAAGATTTCAAAAGGGTGAGAATCGAGAGTTGTGGTGTTTGAGAAAGGATCCGCGCAAGACGATGCAAGAATGTTGAGTGTTAATATTTTGATTGCACTCTTTTCCTTTTTCACCAATTTAGCAGTTCTCAATCAACTACTTCATGACGAAATTACAAATAAAGGTAAGTAAGAGGTAAGTGTAAAAAAATTAAGAACCCGTTTCAGTGTGGCTTTAAAACTGCAATGCATACCAAATAGAATATTCGTCTTTATTCATGTTCCTTTAGTTAACCGCTAACCCAGAAGCTGTTTCTGAAGTACACAATTGGGATATTGCATTCGAAATATTATCAGGAATTAATCGATAGAAGAGAATTCGTGATTTTAAAGACGGCATACAACTTTAATGAAAGTCAGCAAGAAGATCGACTTAAAGGAAGATGAAGAAAATTGATATATCTATAATTTTATACTTGAAGAGGTAATAATTTGTCTGTGTTAAGCATAGGAGAAAATTCTCCAATATTTAGAAAGCATTAGTTTCTTACAGTCCGAAAAACTACAATATTTTCTGGAAATTACTGTAGATTTAGGCATGTCAGAATTTTTGCTTTCTTCAGCTGTTTTCTTGTTTTCTTTCTTCCATTATCAATGAATAAAATATAAGGTAACAGGGAAACGACTTACCATATGTTTCCTTAAAAAGACATCACCCCCGGGGGAGCATGGCAACCTCGGCAAAAATTTTTGATCCAATGCTCTCCAATTATTTCTTTTTTTTTCAATCAATATTCGTAAAACAACAACTCTCTTTATCCAGAAAATCAAAATTTCAAAGAACTCGAGAAACCCAAATTCTAAACAAACGCCGCCAGGTGAGTTTTCTTGTTAATAAAGTACTCACAACAGTTATTATGTTGTTTCAGATTGTTTGAAAATGAAAACATTGTTTTGACTAAGTAACAGTAATTTCCTCTGTATTTTTAAACAAAAAAAATTTATTTTAACAATGAAATCGGCTTGCCTTTCAATACAGTAAAAAAAGTATTAGTGTAAATTATTTAAAAAGAACTTCAAATGATTGTTAAGAGAATTGCGCAACTAAATTGGAACCACTGTAAAGATAATTTTTGAGATTATGTAGCAATCATTTTTATTCTAATAATATTTCCGCATTTATAACCCGTTGTTATAAATTTTATTAAGTCCTAAAATCAGTTTTTTTTCTTAAATTTACTACCAGATGATGTCAATAGTCAGACAATCGATTAATTATGTATTAGATATATGAGCTCCGAAAATATTTACATTGTGTATTGTCACTGAGATTACACAAGTGTACGAGATATCAAAACTCACACAGTAGCAGGAAGTGAGTAAAAAATTATTCGCAAAAATTAATTTTTATTTACTACTTTAATTTTTACTTACTGAGTTTCTTGTAGTCCAAATTAATAAACTCTTTTAAACGCGGCACGAAGAATCATTACTGTTAAATAGAAGTTTCCATCCTAATTGTTTTTGATTATTTTTGGTCACTCCAATTGCTTCCGAAATAAGGCATAGCAATGTCGCACAAAATTGTCTGTATCTTTATTTTCGAAATTAGATTAGAGTATATCAAACACAAAAGTAGATATTTAAAATACATTTGTACTGATTATGTACAAAAAAAATGTTGGTTATGTCCTATTCCAGGGATGGGGAACCTGCCGCCTTACCAATTATTTATAATTTCATTAAAAAAATAATTCTCTGCAATATAGTAATAATTATAGAGCAATAATCCTTTACATTCTCTTGTGGCCTTTTGCCAAACTGCGAAATTTAATGAGTCATTTCAGAGCAAAAAAGTTCCCCACACCTGTCCCATCCTTTTCTTCTAATAATTTTTTCGGACACATCACGAGAACTGCCATTGCAAACAAACAAAGCTGCAGTATGAAGATTTTTCATCTGAGTAATTATAAATCCTAGAATATTGAGGATTTAAATATGAGACCTCAAACTGTGCAAAGGAACATATGATTAAAAATCCTAAACCGAGTTATTTGTGAAAAAAATGTATGGAAACTTTTTCTCTGCATTAAAAATAAACAATGGTGTACATTTAAAACAATGATTATATCAAAAACTATTTTCGGTCTAATAAGCATTTTGCATAAGAAATTTTTTCTTTCGTTTTTTTCTATCCAATTATTCACCAATATATTATTCATAATATTTTAAAACTGGTTTCAGCAAAATTCTGTTTCTCCTGATTTTGTGATAAGATTTTTTTATACTCCATTTCCTTAAAATTAAAAGCAGAAAAATATTAATTGGGGAGATTCGCCGAAATTCCGACCGGTATCACAACTTCAATTCTATTAAATATTTGGGTCGTAACTGACGCAATAATATTATAAAGATATAAATGTAGTGTATGAAATCATTTTTAAAAGAAAGCTCTATGTTCTTACATTCAGAGAACAACTGTTTAGATTTAGACATCATCAATTAATTAGTTTAACAAAAAAATGCCCTTACGCTGTTCCAAAAAAAGTAAGAAAACATGTTACTAAAATAACTTTATTAAAATAGTTCTAGATAAAAAATAGGTTTTTTTTTCGTTTTTGTCTAAAATTTTCCACGATTGGACAAAAAAGATGATAAATCGGACTGTTTAGATCAAGGGTACTATTTATTATCTTGACCTTATCCTGACAGGAAAACCCCAAAACCTCTTATTAGTCCCCATAATTTTTAAGTGGAACGAACCAGAGCTATATATAAATAGATAAATAAATATAATCAATAGAAGGACATTAAATGTTGGTTTTAAAAGAAAAAAAACTAAGGATATTGCCATTACTCGTGTTAATGCTTGTGTAGCGGGAATTGGAGAATCAAAAATATTTTTGATTTTCAAAATTAACTTTAATGTGAACTTTAAAATGTGTTAAAATAGGTAAAACTTTTACAATTTAACAATAGAGGGATTCTGCACTTAAAAAGAAACTGTAGGCAATGGAATTTTTATCTGCTGAAAAAAGATGAACTCCAATACTTTTTTTCGTGAGAGGTTGTTTCTTACTTTCTTGTATACGAAGTATACAAATAGAAAGTAATGTAATAGTCAAGAAATTCGAAATAGAGATTTTGTTGAATCTCTACATTTTAGACCTCTCTGAGCACGAAAAACACAATTTTGCAATTATGTCTGTCTGTCCATCTTTGAACGCTATAACTCAAAAACAGTTACAGTTACAGGGATTAAATTTTCTGTATTCATAATTTGTAGGTTTGTATCAAAATGTGGGCAAAATCCGATACAAGGGAAGTCTTTCTGTTTCGTGTTCATGTAAACACGATAACTCAAAAATTTAATAGCGATTACCCATTAGGATTCTGACTTTGGATATTTTTGGAGATTTTGAGAAAATTCAGTAACTTCCATCGAATGTTGCCTAGCGAAATTTCATCATCTTATTCGCCAGTCGAAGGGAGCACATGTCCAAGTAAGACGGCAAAACATGTCCTGCCACCTGTTTTCAAGGAAAGGAACTTATTTTGTAAATGAGAGTCTTATAATTATATTGTCTTATTATGAAAGTAGTTTCTTTTCCATTATATATATTCTACATTTAATGAGCAATGACAGCAATGAGGGAAAACTCAATTTTTTATTACATTAACATATCGGACTGACTGTTTGAACATAACGGATTGACTGTTAAGAACAGCAGCAATGACAATAAAAAGTTTTTATTGAATTGCCTCTTGATTTATAAAAAACAGTAAACTTCGGAAAAACGGAAGTTGTATATTTTATGAAGGGAGGGGGGGAGCGAAACATTTACCAAACAAACACATTAACAATGATGCAAGAATATGCTCTCACTAAACAAAGCATCCTTGGTGCCTTATGTTATTTTTTTTTTGGGAAATAAATGCGAAACTTGCTTTGTTCCGTTCTATATTTATTTCAATGTAAATAAATGTATTCTAATAAAATTAATATCTACCAGTTTTTTGAAAAGAATATTTTCTACTTAAATATAATTAATCCGAAATATCCCATTTGTCGTCACAAAATTATGCTTTGTTTAAATGTTTGGAAATAAACCAAGCATAGTTGTTAAAAGAAGGGCAAATAATTTTAGGATAGTTCTTTCCATTAGGTTTTTATGATTGGGACCCGGTCGCTTCTATGATACAACATCAAATGCAATTTTTTTTCTTAGTGTCCAAAAATACTGTAAAAAACAATGTTTACTTCTTACTAAAAATCTGATTTCGTAACATCTAAATGCACTTTACTTAGTGCCAGCTCCATTTACTCATGCCTCATGAAAAATATGTATTTGATGGCAGCATTGAAACGGCGAGGGACGTTTTAAATTCAGGAGCATATTAGCTCAATTAAAACATACCGATATAAGGAAATAAAGAAAAACTTTCGAAATATTTTAATTTAACGCATATTTCCTAACTAACTTAATATCTTAGAGCATATTATTTACAGATTTTACAAAAAAAAAATAATCCATAAGGGAAGAAAGTACATTCATTACAAATATTAAAAAATAATATCTACAGAAAATACATTCGCTGAATAGTGTCGAAATTATCTGGCGATTTACATGGATTTACTGAACAACAGAAAAGAACGTAATAGGTGACCTGTCCATCTACACGTGTAATGCGCTTTGCATTATTAAAATATTCGTCTGGTGGGTGTACGTGAATGCAGATTTACGAGCAAGATAATAAAAAATGAATCTTCATTTCAAGAAGATTTCAGCAAAATACTAGCGAAACACTGGTAACTATACTGAACAACACTTGTATAAATAATCAGCAGATATCAAAATTAATCTCAGTAACAACACTTTCAAAAGCGCTCAAAGGTCTCAGTTCACCAGCTTCACTGCTGACGAAACTCCATCTGATCCACTTTTGGTTTCAGATCTTGCTTTTATACCTTTTCAACTTGAAGTGACGTCGCATAGTGAACTCTAGAAGGTAACTGATATTTCACGCTTCTAGTAGAGATAGGACTACAATCCATGATTTTTTTAGAAGATTCCTTTTGTCGTCAAATTTGCCACGAAGACGTCAAAATGGTCGCAAAGACTAGCATGTCAGGGAAACAACTTTACAACTTTGTAGCATTATTTTAATTTTAGAAATATTCGAATTTCATCTGCCCAATATGAATGTTATTTAGAGCAAAAGTTAAGAGAATGATACTGCACATTATTATGCGTTTGGCGAAATCGGTTTACAAAAACTAACTTCTATCTTGAAAACATTTATTGCAATAAATTGAAAAGATTTTTTTATATTTTCGTTGAAATGAAAATAGGCTTCTCTGAGAAATATAATGGAAAATTTCTCAAAATGTGAAGAATCTTTTTTTATTCTAATTTCCATTTTAAACATTCGTAATCTAAGAATAGAATCATTTTTCAATGCACAGGTTTCAACCTGGACTTAATGATATGAAACGAATGTACACCATCTGGCCTTTATTTATCAATACTAGTAAAACACACGCTGTATTATATAGGAAAGGCTATCCAAGTCTAGTCCTTAAACCGCTCTGTTTCTTTGATGAAAGTCTCAGATGGAATAGAAAGGTGAAACATCACTGTTGTGGATCCTAGGCAACTAATTAACATTCAGAAATCACATTAAATAAAGCATCGAGAAGATTCGGTACAAAGTTCACCACATCATTAAACTTAATGGCCGTTACCTCTACGTAGGATCCACTTATTGGACGTTTGGGCTTCTGCCTTGCAATAATAAACTATTTATACAGAAAAAAATAGTAAGAAAAAACTCCTGACATTTGCGGCAAAATTTAACAGAAATGAAACTCCAAATTCCTCAAAACAAATTTATACGAATTATGACAAACGCAATCCGGTTCAAATAAGAATTGACAAGATTCGCGAAAACCATCACGTCGAAAGCATCGATGAATTCATAAAACAACTCTCAAGAATATATTTCGAAATCAAATTTCCATTGAACATGATGCACCGAGCGAAACGGAGTCTCTGTTCACCTCTACCGTTCGGTGAGAGTGGCTCTTTTAAAATATTTGAGTCATTTTGGTGAAGGCGAGACATTATTTAAATTTGATTAATACTGATGAAAGCAGACATTTTATTGTAATTTTATCAAAACCGATGACAGCAAAAATTTATATAAATAATTTGTATCAAAAAGAGATATAAGGTAATTCATTGTTCCGCTTTGAGAATTGATTTTTCCTGTTTAGTTCTTTTTAATATTGTTTTTCTCTTTTCGTGAAAGAATGATGTATCAACAATTTTTGCAAAACGTTTCATATTCTAAAAATATGAAGACTACGTCAACTCTTCAGCGCAAAATTTTCTACTACTTTCTTCCAGAACATTTTTATGTATCTTTATTAATAACTTGATTTGTTTTGTAATAGAGGTGTGCAATAAGTACATTGATTGGTTTAAGACTGTAAATATTGCTTTGTAAGATAGTGTGTATATGAGGACAATTAAGGACATCCTCTGGAGGGAAATTGTGGTGTTGGTCCTGGATATAATATTGTCTTCAAAGTAAATGACAACAATGGATAACCTTGATGGCGACGAAGAGCAGATCTTGGATTCTTTTTTTCTTTTCAACGCGAACTCTATATACTGCCACCAAATAGTCCTACCAATTAAACCATCCTGAAACAGTAAACATTTTTCATGTTTCTGTCTACAAATAATCCCTATACTTCCTGACTATATATATAACGTTTCAAAATTAAATCGCGTGTAAGCAATCGCTGTTAAGAAGAACATCTAAATCTCAACTAGCAATCTTTTATTGATCTCTCTTTCATGTCTAATTGCAACAGCTCATACCGAAAAGTGCTCTGGTACTCGAACCGTCTAGTTCAAGTCAAACTTGTAAAAGAATTAATAGGGATTTTATTTATAAAAAATTATCTACCTAAGTAAGATATCCTTTCAAAAGGATGTATGTTAATTTTTCTAAAAATTGGTTCAATTTTTTCGCAACGTACCAATGAATGTAGAAAAGTTTGTTTAATCAGTATTATATATGATATTTCATGAAATCGCCTATGTAGACGTTTTAATATACAGTAAAACTTCGATTAGCCGTCACTAGTTTAACAGTTAGTTTCTGTTATACGTCTTCTAAAATCAAAAGTTCAAGCCTCAAAGACTCAGCAGGAAATGACATATTTTTTTAAAAATTAAAGCAGGTTTAGAATATTACAATACATTTTTGTACATTACTTCTCTTATATTGAAGTTTATAGTGATCGTTCTGTGAAATCAAATCAAATATGTTTGTTTCATTCAGTTTCAAAGAATTTACTTTTCATTTGCGTACCAATCCTGCAGTGAAATCACGTTACTCTCCATATATATTAAAATATTTTTGGTATCCGTTTATTCGGTTATCGTTCACAAATCTGATCTGAACGATAACGGTTAATCGAAATAATAATTTGAAAGAGTTTTGTAACACGTATTTCAACTGAATGATAATATGCAATAAGAAATAAATTATAAGATTTTGTAATGTTACAATTTTAGAGGTTTGTAGCTCCTTTAATTTATTTTTATTCATATTCGTGACGAAATCCGTAAGAAAAAATTAGCTTATATTCTAATTATGAAAAAGGCATTAGTAATGATTGTTTGGAGCAATCAAGAGTAAGTTAACGTGTAATGACGAAGAATTCATTTGATCTTAAGTTTCACAAAAGTATCAACTTGCATTTCTGTAATGGTTATTAAATTTTAACCGTTTAAGGACATAACCAAAGTTAACTCGTCCTAAAAATACCGTATGTCGGAAAACAACTTGGTACTTAAGTGGTTAAGTATTTTTATGGTGTCATATACTTGTTTTGTAAATGATACGTCAAATTAGTTAAAAAGAAGTCGATAAAAAATGCCTGGATAATTTATGAAAATGTAAATCTGTCGCAGAAAATACACAAGAAATAGTGTAAATACTTATCTTATGCTTTTTTTCCTCTTTTTACTTTATGCATAATAAAAAAAATTCCCTCAATAACATCTATTAATTCGGAATACTCGTAGTATATGAATATCATGTAAAATTAGTTTTGAGGCGTCTAGATTATCTTTCTAATTTATCTTCTCTTTGATGATAAATAAACTTTTCGCAAATTTTGAAAAAAATGGCGCATACATATAATGAAAATGGATTAATTTTTTTAAAAATATTCCGAATACTTCGTTTACAGCAGAGAAGATTTAGTGTCAGCTTATTTCTTATTAAATATTTGAGGTTGCCGCGTAATTTCTTTTTTCAATATGTACTAATTGGTATTCAAAGAAATACTGTATTAACATCGTATAACACGAGTGAAGTGAAATAATTTAGCGAAAATGATGGAGGAAATTCTTATGGTGAATAAATTCGTAACTTCTATGAACTCTTCAGTATATTTATTTTTATGCAGGGAGATTCAGAAAACGTGGCCAACTACAGTGAAATCTGTATATAACGATAGTGCCTATAACGATAATCCTACCTAGAACGACATTTGGTCCCGACTGAATTCGTCTTTACTAAATGTATTTACAATCTGTCTACAAAGATAAACTCTTTTGAGATTCACCTGTCTCTAATGGAGATTTTACTTCTTTAGAAAGGTGGTAGAGTACAATCCCAATTCATTTTTTTTGAAAACGTCACCGGTCAAGAATGAAAGATAACAGGACAATCGGGGTGGAAGGAGAAAAATACAAGGGGCCTATTGTAGCATGGGGGTCTAGAGATTGGAATGAGCACAGATGTTTGTTATCCATGAATCCTGGTGGGTACAAAAACTTGTTCATTCGCTTTTAGTACTTCGGACTGATCACTTATTCTTTTAACTCTTTAATCCGGAACCGACTTTTTTCTTCTAGCTCCATTAAAACCGGGACTTTTTGGGAGGAACCGACATGAATTGGACTCTCCCAACCTGGGTGGTCATTTTCCCATCACCACCCGCTGCTATAACCTTTCCTCAAAGTGCACGGAAATGGGCTGTGGTTGGCAAGGATAATTTGACCCCCTACTGCTCTTTTCTCCTAAGAGATCTCGGAACCTCACTTCCCCTCAAAAGAATCCAAACGCCTCAGACCGCCCTTCGTCGCTGTTGAGGGGGAATTTTTAGACCGCCCTTGACCGCCTCGCTCGGTATGATAGGGTTAAATTTGCTTTTATGTGTTAACAACGTGAATCTAGGTTGACCCAGCGTAAAGCAATGGCATTTGAAGAAAATCTACAAATAATTTAGAAATCGATCATGAAACGAAGCAAGTTGGTGCTACAAAAAATATGACATTTTTCTGTCGACAATTGCTAATTTTTCGAGAAATAAAAAGAGAAGACATTGAAGATGGTGGAGAAAATAATAAAAGTGGACAGCAAATGGAAACGATTTAAAGGTGACGTAAATGAAGATTCTGACAAAATTTTCAAACAAAATTTTAATTTTGGAGTTCTTAAAAAAGGTGAAATACGAAATTTTATATCAGTATATAAAATTGTATAATATTTATGTTTATAAAATATAATTTTATAACAAGATTATTTGTAATCTGAATCAATAAGCTCAATAAAATATGTTAGTATAGTAATACATGCACAAACACATAAACATTGGATGCACAATGCAAATTCTCAAATTGTCTATAACGATAACCTGTCTATAAAAATATTTTTAGGTCCCTACAATATCATTATGAACAAGCTTTACTCTATAAGAGTAAGTCAGGCAGATGATAAGCATCTAAAATCACATAGGAACGTGGGAGCGCAAACGGCATCTGAAGTCAGCATGTGGCATTTAACATAAAACAGAAATGGTCAAAATGCCCACATCTTTCTGAATATTAACGATATGGAACTGAAAATTTTACAGAAGTTGCCCTAAATATCTGGCTTTGAAACTGTGGAAGAAAACTCACGCTGCCTTTCGCGCATGCGTAATAAAAAATTATATACTACTAATTCTCATGCATTTTTTAATTATCGATGTATATACTTAGAATTTCAATACAATGTTTTTCTAGGGTATTGTCAAGAATTCTGTAAGTTATGTATTATTTCGTGGAAAACTTAGTAAGTTATACACAAAAAAATATGCGGATATATTTTGCAATTTTTAAAGAAAACTTTATATCTTCCCGAATATTCGTGGTATTTTTACAAAATGCATGTAAATATTGCGAACATAAAAGAATTCTGTAAAATTGCAAACTCTTATCAGCTTTCTGTGAAGAGCGATAAGTCAAAAACCCTTTCTAATTCGTCAATTTTTGGTTAATCTCCTAAATGCTCTCGTGACCGAATCTTCACCGTAAAATGTGAGTTGAAACCTATTCTCTATATGGTCAAAGTTTGAGGAAAATTCATATACTTTTCGAGAGGTATGTTAAAAAATTTCCATTATCAGCTTTCTGTGAAGCAACTGGACGCATTCGCTTGTACCTGACCAAACTTTAAGGTTATGTGGGGCATACAGAATCAAATTTAAATTTTTTGAAATCATCCTGTATGAAAAGTTTATTCTTAAAAATAAGTATTTACCACTTTTTTCATTTATAAATATTGTATTTAATGCGATTTTTCCCCTACATTTATTAGTGTTTAACATTATTTGGAGCATTTACTAAAGTGCTTGCAATAATCCGAGCATAGTAGTAAGATTGGTAGATTGAAAGTAGTGAGAAGTGGGACGCTTTTTTTCGCTGATACGAAAGCAAATGCAATTATTGTCCTTCTATTTTTATATTACTAGCTTCCTTCGCCGACCAACTTGTTCGTCTAGAATATTCATATTGCTTAGTTACAATTCAATTCTTAGTTACCTTAACCTCCCAGTTGGCGCACGTATGTGAGCGATGCACTAGAGAAGAAATTTGTTTTATAGCTTTTCATCAGAGTGCGCTATGAAACCATGACCTAACTTTTTTTCAAGCATCTTTCGGCGATTCATCGCTATTGTACTTCAGAGCTACTCGAGACCGTTGCACTGAAATGACTATGAAACTGACTTCTTGATTTCTATATCAAATTTAAATTGTTTTTTTTATATCCATGTTAGATTACAGCTCTATATTACATATATAAATGTTTCAGTTAAAATATTAGAAATTTCATTTATTTTATTTTCACGTCTTTCTGCTAATTCTTTCGTCATTTTATATTATTTCTCTGTTCTATGTTTACATTGTTCCCATACCTTCTAAAATAATTTTTTTTTAATAAATGTATTTATTAACCCTTACCCAATTACAGCCTAATTGCCTGCTTAAAAATTTATATTTTTAGTAGAATATTATTTAATAGCCTTCCATTTATTTTTCTTCATTGTCTACACAAATGTTCCTAATGAAATAGAGTAAAGTTCCGTTTCACCTAACTGCACATCGTCGACGAAAAACTGCACTTTCTTTTTCCTCATAGGAAATATGCGCTTCATTTCAGCATTAAAATGGCGCAGCACATTTTACGTCAAGAGTTAAAGATTAGCAACTATAGACTTTGACATTACTGGATATATTTCCATATATATATTTACTATCTTAGAGAAATGAATCAAGATTGACTGAAAGCAATAATATTTTATTTTTATTTCATTCACAGATATAACTTCTAAAAAAATGCAGCCAGACATGCAATCGTAATTTACAAAACGAATGACAATCTAATGATAATATTTCAAGGGCAATTAAGAAAGAAGAGACGTAGAAAAAATATATGTTTACTTTAAATATAACTAATATAAACACAGCACAATAGAGTCGTAAATTGCAGAGAATTAATGATATACATTTGAATCCAGACACGGAATTATTTTAATTTTCAAAAAGAGTGAATAAACTCTTTGAAACTTATTTCTCCTTTCATCTTTTATTTTATACTCATTTTCATCGAAACTGGGCCATTTTAATCTTGCTCTCTTGTGTGGTGAGAAAATTGGAAAGAAAAATAACTCTTTGAAGAAATTAAGCCATAAAATTAATTATCCTACTGACAGAAAAATATCAGCTTCCCAGTTTAAAAAACTCATTAATCAGCTTTATACGAAACTGGCAGTGCAAACTATTTTATGGCGTTTTGTAATTATAGAGGTTGTTTTACATCGGGATTGATTAACTTCTTGCATTTGTGACAATCACATTTTGTCTCGCCCTTCTCCGGTGGATGGTGTTGCAAGGACTTTTCGCAATGAGAAGCAGGATAGCAGAGTGACTTGACTGCTCGTTCGAGAACGATGGCTTTTCTCTCTCATGGGGACGGACAAATCTCGCCATGCCTAGCGAGTTGTATAATGTAATCTTAGTCAATCAAGAATAATTCTATATGGAAGATATGAGAACAATAAATTTAATTTAATTCAACTATGGCCCAGCTTTATTTTAACCGTCGATTTCACTTCCTGTGATCTAGCCGGAAATGGCAGTTAAATATTTAATTTTTTTAAATTTCTTCATGAAGGAAATGAAAATATGCATGCTTCACTCATTCAATAATGCAGGTAGAAGAGATTTATTTTCTTTCATCAAATTTGATGTAAACGAAATATTTTGTTGTTTAATTAATGAAGACCAAGGTCTCATTAATATTATTTTTAATTTTATCTTTTTACATTAACTTAATAATTTTCTTGCTTATTAAGATCGAAAATTTTATTACTCATACAGAAAATTTTATTTTCCTAAAAAGTAAGATTTTAAATAAATATTGGAAAGAAAAAATATTTCAATCAAATTTTAAAATGCAATAATTGCTTTAAATACAAAGTTTCAAGCATTCTTTTAAAGAATTTAGATTTATTTTTAATTTCAAAAAAGTAATTACATAGAGAAAATTAAAAGTTATATTCCATATATATCTTTTAAAAAATTTTCTGGAAGATTTTATTTATTTGCTAAATTTCATCTGAAATTTCATTTATATTTAAATGTTATTTTTAGCATAAACTTCATCTGGTAGTTTTTTGTTTTTACTGTACGCAATATTTTGTTGGGTACAATTTTTTCTCAGTGATTATATAATTTTTTTTACTTATTAGATTTGGGATGGATTATATTAGCAAGCAAATCAGAAGGGTTATTTAAGAGAAGAAATATCTAAGTTCTTTCTGCTGTTTCAAGAAAAGATTTATTATACAGCTCGACCATATAATGGGTTACTTATTCTTTTCTTCCCTATTAGTATATTCACTACATAATCAAAAGTATCCGGACACTTTTGGATTTATTCATTTTTTCGAATTTCTCCAGAAAGGCTGAGCGAAGTGTCCTTGAACTTCGACCATGTAATGAATAGGTTTAAATGCACAATTTACAGTAACGATTCAGTCGCATGGGTATTTATTGAAACAGCCTGAAATTGATGAATAAGAATTTGATTTTGGCTCACTCCATTTGACAGAAATCTGATACTGATTTGCATCTTTCATCAATGGTTTTATATGCTCTGCACAATATTTGCATGCATTGTGGTAAAAATTGCATGTTTATTCGGCAAAATATAAATGTTTTCTTAACAAAATCCCAAAATTTTCAGGATGTTTTTTTTCCTCATATATACAGAGATTTCACACAAATTACACCAAAGTTGCGTAATACGTGACAATCTCTTAACAAATCTTTATATTAAAATTCGAAATAAATACTTTGTATATTAGAAGAAATGTGATTATTTGTAAATAAAGAATATTTTATTGCACATGTGAGAACCGTAGTATAATTCTTTTTTTATAATTTTGAAAGCAGATATACAGGACAGCTTATGTAAAAATTCTAGTTCAATATCAAAAATGTTTAGAAAGATACCGGTATTGTAGTGAGCACAATTTCTACTGTTCTCTAAGAGAAAAAAATGTTGAATTTATATTACTTTCTAAGAGGAACAAATTGCTCACGGGTTTTCCACAAATTGCTGTTTATTAAACTTCATTCTTCACATTGTGTCAATGTATTTATAAAAGATGAATATGCTGAATGCCCATGCTAACTTAGAAATAAAATATATAATTTAAATTTTAATTTGGCCATTACTATTCGAAAAGATTTAGTTCAACCCATATTTCCTCATCATCCTAAAAATAGGACAGCACATATAAGTGGCTTTTATGTAAATTATTTTGAATATTTTAATTCTAAATAAAGGCTACTTGTTAATCAAGAATAATTTTAATATATATTTGCCTTTCTCTCTAATTTCTAAATTAATGTTAGCTATTTTTTATTAAATTTTTAATATTGCGATTTTCTCAGATTATTTTTCTTACAAATTCAATAAAAAGTTTTTAAAGTTTTGACAATCAATAAAAACATACATATACATTCATTGGGGTAATATTGGATACTTTGATTACAGTTAAAAATCATTGCCAAAAAATGATATAGAAGATCAAATTTCCCTACATTTTCGACTGTCCTATAATTAGGGTGATTTTACAATGTATTACTACTTATTCCCCTTCAGATAGTAATGGAGAAAGTCTGTCCTTTCTCTGTTGCATTCCAAAGATTACAATTCTTTCAGTAGCAGTTTGTCTGACAGGCACTCGGGGCATATCATGACCAGACATGATGGCTGGAATCCATTGATCTCAAAGAACTGAGTCATGATGCTCATGCAGTCAGTTGTATTTTAAAATACATCTATGTAGACCTAGTGTTTTCCGCTTCCGCATGCTTGACTTCTATTTTTTTTTTTGGAAATTATTCTTATGCTACCATTTTAGAATACCTCGTAAATTTTTAACTTCTCAGGAGGCCTTGAATTTTTTGTGGAATTTAGATTACAGTGACTTAGACGATATTGTGGAATTTAGATGACAATGATTTAGACGACATAGACAATGAATTACATTTTTTGCTGGTAAATCTCCTATTGAAGTATTTGAGTTGATATGTTTGAAGTTGATTAGGCTGACGGTTGAAGAATCAATTCAATATTCCAGACAAAAGAATAATTATGTTTTGGAAATAAGCAATTTTTAGGAATTCTCTTCTACTGAGGAAATCATATTTGAGATGCTACAGTTTTAAAACAAAATCTATGAATTCTCTCGTACAAATTAAAATCCGGTTAAAATTTATGCAATTAAACTTTAGCTATGAACGTTTCATTGCACTATTTACCGTAGCAGTCTTCTTTCCTTTTGACTTGCCAGCCCCTGACGATATGACTAGGCAATTCCAACGAAATGGAATTATTAATGTACGACCTTTTGCATTTTAGAGTGTCAATTTGCAAAATAACATTTTTTAATAATCTATAACATTAAATAGTTTATACGCTGTAATTGAATATGTGTGTATGTGTGCGCATGCGATTGTACAACATTCGTACAGACAGTTAGAAACAGGATATTGAATAAACAAATAGAAACTGAAAGACCAGAATTTTCAACATAAGTAAAAGTGACGTTTAAACAACACAAGTAAAAGAATTTTCAGCGTAAGTATTGATTTTCTATGCAATTTTGTTTGACAATTTGTGTAATCAAATTATTAAACAAGGTCTTTATTAACTTCTAAATTTTCTTTTATATTTAAATAATTTTTAATGAACTATACGTTTTTGTTATTATAATTTTATGCTATATCATGTCATATTTTAATTAGATGATAATAACTGAAATGTTGATAATTCGATTCAAAACTAAAGTACTTAGTAGGGGAAACTATCGATACTTGACTCTACGCGATTTTTTCAGATTTTGAGATAATTGTTAATTTGTGTATGCCATTTTTATTTGACCTGTGGTCATATGGTATATTGTAGGGGATTTTTATTCCAATCTGAAAAGCTATCGTTTTGATGTGTAGGTAAATATGTTTTGGGGGTCCAAAAGTCAATTTTCAATTCTTCATTCCTCAGTGTATTAGAAGTTTACGATTAAAAATATAATGAATTCAATTATTTCTGAGCTTTAAGCATATTTCTAGCCATTATTTGATATATGATGTTGTGAGATATTTTAATACTAAGTGGTTTAATTTTTAAATTAATTAGAAAAAGTCAAGTCAGGAATATTTGACGCTAAATAGTTAGGGATACTTGACCCTATCAAACGCATTGCAGCTTCGATGTCGTAGCCGAACGAAGCAAGTTTTGTGGTTGGGATCAGTTTTCTGGTGCGTGGAGTTTGTTGGCAATATGGCAACTCAAATATAGAGAACTAGCCGTCTTCGGCGATCAGCAGGTTTGCCCGTTTAAATTAGTTTTTATTTATTTTAAGTAGTAAAATATTTAAAGACGTAAATTTTAAAATGCAAGCGATATAATTCTATATGCATCACATCTAACGAAACTTAAAAACTACGTTTCAAATAACTTTCACTCATCTGCAGACTGATTAACTCGAAAGCCGTACATGCTGAACGCCCTGCGTTAACCAGTGAAATCCAGATTGGGAGAAAAAGTGAGCTGCCAAAATATTTATAGACATTTAAAAGTCCCGGGAGTATAGAGGATAGAATATAAAATTTTATTAAATATTTGTAATTTTTTTTAAAAACACTATTGCTCTTCTGTAATTCCTAGTTTCAGGCACTTAAAATGAAACACAAATTTAATCTTTCCCTAAAGGAGTAGCAGGCAACTGACCCTCGTCGTCCCCTGCCCCGCCACTGTTTGTGAACTATTACTGGGCCGTATTTCATCCCTAGATTGTAACCCGTCACAAACCTCCCCCTAAGTTTTTAACATTAAGATGGTGTTAAAATGATTTTTGTGCGCCAATATGCTCTGAAGTTATTGCGGGAAAACGTTAAAATGTAAGGTAAAAGTAGGCTAATTAAAGTTTCGAAAAACTCTTCCTTACTGAGCACCTACTACCCAAAAGGCAACCACCTGCCAATTTTCAAGTTTCTAGGAATCGTGGACTGGGAGATTTCGTGAGTGAGTGAGTGAGTCATGGTATTTTCCTTCTATATATATATATATAGATAATTATTTAAAAATTGTTGTTAGTAATTATTTACTGAATAAAATTTCTTTTTAATAACATAATTTCAAATAATGCAAATAATTATTTTAGTAAGAATTATAAAAAGAATTGGAAGACTATTGACTTAAAATTGAAGAAATATTTAATGTTTAGCCTGAGAAAGAAATATTTATTTATTTGTTTATTATTTTAATAAGAATCTTTTGCTCGAGCTATTTGTCATCGTTTGGTTTTATTTATCGTTTCACGTTCCTATTAAGTTTGTCTTTCTTTCATGATATGAAAATTTTCTCCTAAAATATATTTTTGTTCTTTTGCTTTCTTTTTTCTTTAAATATTAGAGGAATCGAGTAAGTCTATTAAGTTTCTCATTTTCGTGTTTTGTATATTTTTTTGGTTATTCTGTTAGATGCTTCTGTTCAGATGCTATTCTGTTTTTCTTTTCTAAGTTTTCGAAAATCGGCTATTCTTTAACGCGCTAATGTCGTAGCAATGTTTCCAGTTCCGTTGCAATATTTTTTTTCTTTTAATTAAAGCAATATTTAATTGGGTATTAAATTTTGAATTAATTTAATTTAAAAACTTGGTTTAATTTATTGACTTAACTAATGTAATTTTTAACCACATTTTATTAGTAACAACTACGTTTTATAGATTGCATAATATTTTTTTAGTTTCATTAACTTTTTTCGCTAATTGCACCTTTTATAATTCAGTAGTTTTAACCTAACATCCGAAAATGAAGTACATAAAAATTATCAAACGAATTTAAATACTCTTTACATATAGGGTCAAGTATCCCTAGTTTCCTCTATATAGAAGAATAAAAACTATCTCTCAATCTGATTTATAGAAATGACATCTAAGGCAGAAACGGTATAGGGTTAACTTTTTCACATGATCGTGGCATGAGCAACAAAAAAATTGTTTAGCATACTATAATTTGTCTCGAGTGCATCGAATCTGTTACTATATATTTATACATATTTTTTACACACATTTTTTGGTGCCTAATTGCAGATTTTACCGAGAAAGGGTTGGAACCTCCAGTAGCTTCCTAGCTCGCCACTAGGGTATCGTGATTTTTTCTCTACTGCTCTTTGGATGTATGTGAAGGGCACATTAATCTGTTACATAAGTTGCACTCGGTTACGTTTGCATTTTTGATTTATCAAAATTTGTCAAACTTTTATATACCTGTAAATGTTCGTACATCTGTGTACCAGGCCCTAATTCAGTGAAATTCATCGTTATTTCAAATATAATGTTTCAAAATTGTCGAAATATTTCAGTCTCTCAACGTCAACACTTGTCATTGCTAAGGACCCTTTCGAAAAAATACCCTCAACTCCAACCTAAATTCTTGGATATTTTGTGGATTGAAATTGCAACGAAATATAAAAAGTTATTTATAAACGCAAATATAGATTTGTGTGATCGAATAGTTCAGCTTACGAAGCTTTTCCTTAAACCTAAGCAAAAATTTAACTTTTAATCTCACAGATGAGTTGCGCCCGAACGTGTTAGCATTTGTGTCGCGCTGACCAAAAGATAAAAGGCAAATTCTAAATCTCTTTTCACGATCAAAACTTTTTGAACGTTGGATAATAATCAAAGGAAATAGAACAAAAGAAAATTCCACTTTTTAAAAATATGTTGCATATAAAATTAAAACGGAAAATAAAATTAAATATATGTTATAAAAAAGATATTCACAAATGCTGAGTAAAAAATTATTCACTACAAATGTTTATATCTTCTCAAATAATGAAAGCATTCAGTTCAAATATTAAAACACTGCGTCTCTGACATATTTTCACGTATTCTGTAAGTTTCGTTTAATTTGATTGAAAACTTTATAACTTATAAGCAAAACATTCGGAAATATTTTGGATTTTTTCAAGAAACCTTTATACGTTCCTGAATATTCGTGCGAAGTTTTATGAAAATGCATGTAAACATTGTGCACTTCAAACAAAAGAATTTATATTAGTCGCAAAGTATTATTAGCTTTCTGCGAAGCGGGATGAGCCAAACTCCCTTTTCGAATTCATCAAATTGATGTCGGTCCCCTAAATGCCATCGTGACCAAATTTTCAATGCAAATTGTGAGATCGACCTATCTTTATATGGTCAATGTTCGAGGAAAATCCATCCAGCTTCTAAGAAGATATTTGAAAAATGTGCATTATCAGCTTCATGTGAAGCAGCTGGATGCATTCGCTTGTCCCTGACCAAATAGAAAGGTTAGGTAAGACATACAAAATGAAATTTCGAATTTTCTTCGAATATCTCCCGTAAGGTTGAATTAATTTTCCTGGAAATTCGACCATATAAAGATAGTCTTTAACTCACAATTTGCATCGATGTTTCGGTCACGAGGGCATTTAAGGAACAGACCAGAAATTGCAGAATTCGAAAAGGGGTTTTGATTGACCCCTCTTCGTAGAAACCTAATAATGGTTTGCAACTTTCATCAATTCTTTTGTTTGATGTGCTTAATATTTACTTGCATTTTAATAAAATAGCACTAATAAGCAGGAAGATATAAAGGTTTCCTTAAAAAATCCCAAATTTCCCCAAATGTTTTTATGCTTATAACTTGCAGAGTTTTCAACCGAATTATATGAAACTTATAGAATACGTGAAAATAAATAAGATAAGCAGTATATTAAAGATGGAACTAAATACTTTGAATATTACAGAAGATAAGAATATTTGTTTAAAATAATTTTTAAAGGCGCATGCGCGAAATTTAGCATAATTTTTTTCTTAACTTTAGAGTAAGATATATACGACAACTTATATAAAATGTTTAGTTCAATACCGTTGTGATTCAGAAAGATAGCGAAATTTCGGTCCGAGATTTTTTATTTTCACTCCTATCTCCTGCCACCAGATGGCGATTACGCAGCTTTATTCTTATGTGATTTTCTATTCTTATCGTATGCCTGACCTCCCCATAAAATTCGTACCAATATTTATGGAACACCCTGTATAGATTACTGATAAAGCTTCATACCCTATTGTTAGGTGGGTCGTCATGGGTAATAAATAAATATAGATTGCTGGGTAGTCCTTTGGAAATGTTGTGGTCATTAGTTCATAAAATTATATTGTTTTTTAGAAATTTTTTTAATTAATTCAGAAACTGCGTTGTGATTTTTTCCCATTTTGTTTTGGAAATTTTACACTCCTCGATTCCACAACGAACATTTGTCCAACTTCAATTTGAGGCCTCAGACATGCTCAAAGAGAACCCAATTGCCCGGCCCCCTGCTTTTCTGAGACTCTGCTCGGTATTGCACCAAGCATTAACTTACAGATGTCTATAAATATATTTTATTGCCACCTGGATAGAAAAAAATATGTCCAATTTATACGAAAATACGGAATAAAAAAAACTGGTGCTTTTATAATTCATCAGAGTAAATTATCAATATTGAATTGTGTACATATATTAAAGAGAAGCAAAAAAGTTTGGAATATATTTTTCATAAATATTTAATTCATTATTGCTTAAAAATCTTTCATTCGACTTGTATTGCCCTATGTTTATTGAATATCTAACGAGACAAAAAAAGCATGAATAGCTCGAAGACAAAAATTAATAGAAGCAATTTTATTGGTGTGCGCAAGTGCAGCATCATCCAGGAAAAAAATACGAAGTACAAAATAAATAAAAAATACTAATAAAGGGAATTAAAATTGTGTTTGACTTTTACAACCTTCACAATTTAATTAACTGCTATCCGAAAGAACTTAAACTGAATAAAACCAATGACAATAACAATAATTGTAATTATTTAGATCTAGTAATTAAAATTTTTATTCAAGAATTTCGGTTGGTATCTATGACAAGGGAATGGCTTTAATTTTAGAGCCATTTCTCTTTGTCATTATCATACCAATCTCACCCTAAAAGTCATTAAAAATACCATCCACTCTCAAATCAAAAGAATCAAAAATATCTGCAACAGCCATTCTGCTATTGTCAAGGCCACTGATAGATTAAATATTAATTTAAAGCTAAACGACTACCCAGTGCACTACTTTATTATTAAGAATTAAAGTATTTATTAAATTTTCATTTCAATTTCTCCATTGCACTGAAAGAGACTTTGGTACTCATTCAACATCATCTAACATTTTTGATGACTCACCTGCAAATTTATCTTAATAATAAAAACAAAAAAATAAAAATTATAAAAATGCATGAAAAAAATCAAAACAATTTTTAAAAAATCAAAAATATAATAAAATACATTAAAAACTATTTATGAAAAATATACAAAAAAATTTCAAATATATAGTTAGTGTTTCCCTCACTAGATGGAGATAGGTACACGCATATATTTACCTTGTTTACATTGTAACGCACGCTTGGTACGGCGTCCTCTCTTTGTTCCACAACTGTTGTAAGAGGTAAGATTTTAAGCCCTTCTTTTCATACTTTGTTAAAAAGACTGTTTTTAATTTCTTCTTTGTGGATAAATGTTTTTCTTTCCAATACATTCCGGAATAGGTTCAGGCCTTAAGAGGATATTAAGTATCAGACCTTAAAGTCTTCTTCCTCTAAAGAAAACCTATTCCATTTTTGAATCTGCATGGATGTGGCTCTGATGAAGTCATCCACCAGATTGTTACTTCTTATCGTCGTCTGCTATTATTTTTAACTCCTATACAATTTTAATTCCCTTTATTAGAATTTTTATTTATTTTGCACTATGTTTATGCATCTTTAATGTGATTCCAATCTGTACATTCCAAAAAAATAATTTAAGAAAGAAAATCATGTTCATTTTGAGTCTGCAGCGCTTCTAGTGAAAGAAATAAGAGCTAAACTAACATTAAAATTGTTCTGTTGTAAATAGACGAGTGTGCATTTTTTAAAAATGTTTTTATTCATATTTTGGTTATATGTATTCAACTGTTGTTTTAAGTTATGAATATTTTCTTCATCATCTGACAGATTGTAAACTAGAAAAATACTAGAAGCTTCGAAAATAATTTTACATGATACTCATGAAGAAAGCGAAATAATGGAATGTTAGGTAAAAACTGAACAAACTTTAAGAAAATTAAGTATACATCCTTCTAATAGGATATCTTCATCACCGAGTTCATTCCCGTAAATATAATTTCAGTTAATGCTTTAAAATGACTAAATAAATAAAATTGACTAATCATTAGAAATATAATTTTATGTTGGTACAGAAATTATTTTTGCCTGATAATAGTAACTCTCAAAGTTATAGATGAAAACAGCAAAATAATACTTAATTCATAATTAATTAAAATTCTTAATAAAATTTCAATAATAAAACAAAGTCAGAATTGCATATTGTCGGTCTCCTAAGTATATATATATATATGTGTCTATTTTAGTAGCTCTAGACGATGTGCCCAGCACAGTGCCAAGAGAATACAGACGCACACTATCGCTTTTATTATTATTAGAGATAAAGATTGCGAATATCAATGATGCATATATTCAGTGGTATTTTTTATACCCACTTATAAAATTTCCGGAAATAATACAAGGCTTTTAACAAATTAGAGGAACAGTCAGCCCTTTTGTATCTGAGTAAAAATATTATTTGGTGCAATAAATGTTATCACCTGCATAACAAGAATTTGGGAAAAATTGCCTGGAATAAACCTTTTTGATCGCATATAACGATATAATAACGGTTAAAAGATAATACTTAAGATAAACTTCTCCACGATGGCCACCTTCTGTACCTAGGAGGGGTGAGATCTCAGTGGCGGCTCGTCAGCTCAGAAACAAATAGAGCTGCATAAAATTTCACTGGTATTGGATATTCGAAAATATAAGCAACATGAATCGAACTGGGTAGTCGAAAATATAAGCAACATGAAGCGGACTGGGTAGTCGAAAATATAAGCAGTGACGAAACAATCTAAACTGTCCGACAAAACTCACCCTGTCTGAAGGAAGTTTTAGAATGTTTTTCTTGTTTATTTCTTGTAAATAAGCAGTGCCGGAATGACATCCCAGCTCCACTACACTCCTAGTACTGGCTTTCCTTCTTGAAGATGTTTGAACAATGTTCTAATCCGGCATAACGCAACATACATTTTTATATGAAGATCTGAAACGTTAATGTTTTACATCTAATGATAATGATATTGATCACTTCTTTAAAAAAAAATTCATCTGAATAATATTTTCGAAAATTATCCGCATCCCTTTTTCGAAGAGAGACTTCTAAAGAAGTAAAACGAATATTCAATAAATAGGACATGTTTCTATCGAAGCAACATGAAGCGAAACAGAAAACAATAAACAACTCATGAGAGAAATTGTAGGAAAGATTAACGTCTTTCTCTTTCAGTTTGAGTTGCGGAGAATGCAACCCAGGCACATGCAAATTAAAAGGGAGAGAAGGTTGCTGTTTCCAGCTGAATCATTGCTCAGTTCTTGACAGTGAATAAATTTTGATCCTTTCCCGAGCAAATATCTTTGCATCCTCGACCTGGGTCCCTCTTAATTTCTGATTCATTTTATGTGTTCTTTTCACGTTTTTATTACTCCCCCCCCCCATTTTCTTTGGTAATCGAACACTCAGTTAGGGAAAGTAAGAAAATAAGAATAAAAACTGAAATACGCACTCCTAAAATTGTTTTAGGAGAAGCAGCAATTCTGCAACCTTAATGGACGAGTTGCCGCTGATCGCTCTCATGGGTTTTATGTTCTGAAGAGCGAAATACGCATTTAAACAGACAATTTTTTTCTGATAAGGCGAATTTTAAGAATAATGTAAATATGAAAATACTTTGTTCGAATTTTTTTTCTGTAAAACATAAAATTGGTGTTTACTTGAGTCTTTCAACATTTTCGTATGATAATTTTTATTAATTTTTAATAGGAAAAATAAATCCCTGATCGTTTCGTCAGTAATTAGGCAGGAATAGACGATATTATCATATATTTTTCCTGCAGTCTCTTTAGCTGAAATTTTCATTTGCTGATAATCGCAATTCAAATCAGCAGCTTTTTGTTGGAGTTTCAATCAGCGCCTGAAAAGCACAGATGGATACTTTATTACCTAACCGCTATAGACGCCAAGGTTCACTTTTCCTCTCACATTGGGAAAGGAATGATTAATTTCGAAGTGATTTATGTGTCATTTTTGAGGGAATGATTTTTTTTTGTTCTTTCTTTCTTTCCTTTTCTCTTAATGAAATGCCCAAAGTCAGAGGGATGAATAGAATGTATTTGATAAATGATGAACATGGTCGCTCATAGGGCTATAAGTGGTCGTTCCATTAGTTTAACATTACGTCCATGTACCAAATATTCCGTGTCAAACAGAAGTGGTCTTTGAGAGGAGTGAATGACTCGCTATGTAGCAGTTACCAATTAGAAAATATTTAGTGTATGCCCTACATTTACTTAAAAAATAAGTGCCTAGCAATTCATATAAACATTTCATTTGAAAATTGATAATATTTTTCTGGTATTATTCAAAATTTATGTAAGTGATTGTTTTTATTATTTGCAAATTCATACGTAAATAGTAGTTCATGATCACAAAATTAATATTGAATTGTCAATAAAAGGAATAAGAAACACGTGCATATGTGTCATTATAATGTTAGACAATCCAGTGTATTAATGGTTAATAAAGAAAATTCCGAATTATCTATTTGCTTTTCTTCTACATTCTTTTTGGTCACATATATTGACGTCTAAAATGCAGAGTTATGCGTATCATGATATACGAATTCTGGAACAATTTCTATCACATGAAAATTCTATCAGTTTTAGGGTATTACTCTTTACTTCGTTACTTTTATTATTGTAAGAATCTCATACTTTTAAAACATACAAGTTTAGTTAAATATTTTTTTATCTATACACAAAATGGATTTGAAGCTGAAATTAGGGGCATTGCGCCAAAATCTAACAGAAATAAAAATCCAAATTCTCCAAAACTAACTTATTTATATTATAACAAACGCAACATGGTACACATAAAAATGTCAAGATTCGCCAAGAACATCACGTCGAATGGATAGATGACTTCATGAAATAACTCTCAAGAGTATTCTTCAATCAAATTTTACCAAACAAGAGCTAAGAAATTTAAAGCAAAAGTTCCTTTACAAATAATTGAACGAGTGAAGCAAGGATTCTCTCTCACCTCGACCGTTCGGAATTTTGTCTGTCTGTAAATTTGCTTATTACTCAATCACGACCAAACAAGTTCAAATTTTTTCGAATTTAGTGTTTACTCGAAGTCATTTGAAGTTAAATTGAGGTCATGAAAATGAAGTATAAATAAGATTATTTTATTTTTATGCCGTTTCAAGCTGTTGGCCGTTTTAATAGTTTCAATGTGTATATGAGTCATTTTCAAGTTTGGCTAAATTAAAGCTTTTACAAAATATTTTGCTCAATGCGAGGTATTTAATTTAATTTGATTAATTTAATCTGATAAAAGCAGACATTTAATTGTAATTTTTAATACCGATGAAGGCAAAGAATTGTTTCAATAATTCGAAAAAGAAGATAGATAAGATCATAGTTCCATGAAGTTGTTAATTTTGTTTTATCTATTCTTGAATGCATATTTTATCGACGGTTCTTGATAAACGGGTTTTGTTGTGAAAATTTGAAGACTGCATCCACTCTCTTGCGTAAATTTGTCTTCAAATTTGCTCTACAACAATTTTGATAATAGGTGGGCAATATTGTATATTTTTTGGTTAAAAATGTAAATATAACTTTGTAAAATTGTTTATATATGGGAGCATTTATGAATCCCATTGGGAGACAAATAATGCCACTTCAAATATTGTCTTCAAAAGAAATGAAAACAATGGATCAACCTATTGGAACTAAAAAAAAGATGTTGGGTTTTTATTTGAATTGTTATTTAACGGGAGGTCTACTGTTCAAAAATTTACTATTAACAGTACGTACGTATTCCCCTATTTCACCAACAAATAGGCCTTCTACTGAAACCGAAAAATGGAGTTAACTACTTGATTGCTTCTATCTTTATATTCATTCCCTATGAAATTTCTTCTTCAAAATGTATGACAAAAATGGATTAACACAAAAAGACAGCGCTGAAAAGCAGATTTTTTTTTTCAACGCAAAGACTTCTGTTCACAATACTACTAGTAACGGTAGATAGCATACCTCTATTCCAGCATCAAATTGACCTTACCAATTAATCCGTCATAATGGATATAACATTTTGAATGCTTCTACCTGCACGATGAATTCCTATATTGCCTGCCTCAATAATGTTTCAAAATTAAATCGCCCGTTCACGATCACTGTTAAAGGTGATATTTAAATCTCTGTCTGCAATCTTTTATTGTTCTCTCTTTAATGTTGAAATGCCACAGCTAATACTGAGAAAGAGTGCTCAGGCACTGGCAGACAACGAACCGTCTAATGCAAGTCAAGCTTGTAGAATTCATTAATTAAAGTTTTGTTTATAATAAATTAGATAAGTGAGGAAAATTTCCTGTCAAAACCTGTATATTTATATTTCTAAAAATTCATTAAAATTTTTCCCAACATGCCAATGAGAGTAGAAAACTTTTTTAGTCACTATTATGTATGACATTTCATGAAAACGTTAATGTGCATGTTTTATAAAACAGTAAATAGACGATAAACAATCACTCAATCAATAATTATGGATTCAGGGTAATTTTAGTATCTTATAAAAAGCGGCTGTGAATAACCTTGTTT